>PVIH01006695.1:0-108230 GCA_004025045.1 Sigmodon hispidus
GAAACATTACCCTTCATAATAGCTGCAAATAGTATTAAATACCTTGGAGTAACTATAACCAAAGAAGTAACAGACCTATTTGACAAAAATTTTAAATCACTGAAGAAAGAAATTGAAGAGGATATCAGAAAATGGAAAGCTCTCCCATGTTCCTGGATTGGTAGGATCAACATAGTAAAAATGGCAATTCTACCAAAGGAGATCTACAGATTCAATGCACTGCCCATCAAAATCCCAACACAGTATTTGTTGGACCTTGAAAGAACAATACTCAATTTCATTTGGAATAACAGGAAAGCCAGGATTGCCAAAACAATTTTACTCAACAAAAGAACTCAAGAGGTATCACCATCCCTGACTTCAAGTTATACTATAGAGCTACAGTAATAAAAACAGCCTGGTACTGGCATAAAAACAGACTTGTGGACCAATGGAATAGAATTGAGGATCCAGACATTAACCCAAAAACCTATGAATACCTGACCTTTGACAAAAAGGCCCAAAACATTCAATGGAAAAAAGATAGTATATTTAACAAATGGTGTTGGCATAGCTGGATGGAAGTGTGTAGAAAAATGCAAATAGATCTGAGCCTGTCACCCTGCACAAAACTCAAATCCAAGTGGATCAAAGACCTCAACTTAAACCCACCCACTTTGAACTTGATAGAAAAGAAAGTGGGAAATACACTTCTACAAATTGGCATAGGTGACCACTTCCTAAATATAACACCAGTGGCACAGACACTAGGACCAACAATCAATAAGTGGGATCTCCTGAAGCCAGGAAGCTTCTGCGAAGCCAAGGACACTGTCAATAGGACAAAACAACAGCCTAAAGATTGGGAAAAGATTTTCATCAACCCTACAAGTGATAGAGGACTGATCTCTAAGATATATAAAGAGCTCAAGAATCTAGAGCCCAAAACCTTGAATAACCCAATCAAAAAATGAGGTACTGATCTAAAAAGGGAATTCTCAGCAGAGGAACTACGAATGGCTGAAAGGCACCTGAAAAAGTGCTCTTCATCTTTAGCCATCAGAGAAATGCAAATCAAAACAGTTTTGAGGTACCACCTAACTCCTGGTAGATTGGCTAAGATAAAAGGCACAGATGACAGTCTATGCTGGAGAGGATGTGGAACAAGGGGAACACTCCTCCATTGTTGGTGGGAGTGTAAGCTTGTTCAGCCACATTGAAATGCAATATGGCGGTTTCTCAGAAAATTGAGTATTAATCTCCCCAAGGACCCAGAAATACCACTTCTGGGTGTATACCCTAAAGAGGCACATTCCCATTCCAAAGGTATTAGCTCAACTTTGTTCATATCAGCATTATTTGTAATAGCAAGAACCTAGGAACAACCTAGATGTCCCTCAACTGAAGAATGGATTAACAAACTGTGGTACATCTATACAATGGAGTAATACTCAGCAGTAAGAAAATATGATATCCTAAAATTTGCATACAAAAGGTTGGATTTGGAGAATATCCTTTTTAGTGAGGTATCACAATCTCAGAAAGATAAGCAGGGGATATAGTCACTCATTAGTGGTCTCTAAACAAACAAACAAGAAAAAAAGGCAAGCATGCCCAAGGGGCAAAACACAACCACTGAACAGCTTGGGATCAGAAACACCCTGGGCTGACTCTTCCGACCCCACTCCAACTATAGGAACACCTGACTCATTCTTGAGTCAGGGGGGATAAAACTGGATTTGGCCAGTAGTGGAGACTGATCCAAGCATTACTGGGTCAGTGGGACCATAGGACTGTCTGCTCCCTGCCCTGGGAGGGGATGGGGAGTTGTGGAGAAGAAAAATGACTTGACGTGGTGGGAAGGGGAAGGGACCTTGAATAAGGATATACAGGGATGGAAAAAAAAATTCAGAGGGAAAGCTGAACACAAAGTAAATATATGTGTAGCAATCTTATTTGCATTATCAACCCCCCCCCCAAAAAAAAAAATGGATTATAACCAAGCTTTGGTGGCCTACACCTTTAATACCAGCACTTAGAAGGCAGAGGCAGATGAATCTCTGAGTTCAAGACCAGTCTGGTCTATAGAATGAGTTGCAGGAAGACCAGGGCTACACAGAGAAACCTGTCTCATAATAAAACAAAAACAAAAACAAACAAACAAAAAAGAAATTGGATTATTCAGTGAAGATCAAAGAGAAATTTTAAAACAAATATATATGAAGAAATGACAAATGAACTTTGGGAAACCATGAAGAGATCTAATTTTGTGCCCTAGTGTGTGTATACACACACCCACACAACTGATATTTAATAAGTAGATGGATTATTTCTTCTCTTTGAAAAAAAAAAGAATGACATGAAGAGGACACTAAAAAAGTGAATTGAGAAACAGACTCCTTCTTACTTTTTCTTTAAAATTAAAGGCTTTTTTGCGTCATAAGGACATGCTTTGTGATCACTGTTTTTTCTATATTTTTTTATTTGAAAATACCTTTCTTATACAATATTCTGTGATCACTGTGGTAGTAAGAAGTTTTTGGCCTGGACTAGCCCTGAGATCTAGACCAGCAGTATCAAATAATCACACAAAGTCTTATATTAATTATATGCTGCTTGGCTTATGACTCAAGGCTTACTTTTAGCTCTCTCATCTTAACTCATTTTCATTAATCTATATTTTACCATGTGGCTTGTGGCATACCTCATCAGTTGTTATTTAAATTATTCACTAGCAACTGATTATATAAAAGAATTTATACTTATTAAGGGTTTATATGAAACATTCACTGATTCAAAGATTGAACCTTAGGGTAATTTCTGGAAAGTTAAACTGTTCCAGGAGGCAGATGGTTCAGATCCTCCCTCCAAGAGTTCTGGGAACAAACAGGAGGAAATAGATGTGCTTGGGGTTTCACACTGGCCTGACCATGCCTCATATGTGGGTCCTTAGGACCTAAAAGTTACACCTCTAAGTCAAGGTAAATATCGCCTGATCCCACTATTAATCACAGTTCCCCTTCCTCATTTCTTACCAAATCTTCCCCACCCATCCAACTCTCTGCCTTCTTTTGAAAAATAAGAACAATCCAGAATAAAGCAAAACAAACAAAAGAAAAACTAGAAAAAGCAAAGCAAAACAAACAAAAGGAAAACTAAGAAAAAGCATGAGAAACATAAACATGCATGCTCATGCCCACACTTTTTATAAAAATCACAAAATCAGAAAACATAATATATAAGTGAAGGACTACAAATAATCAGTAAGATAAGAAAGAAAAATGCTCAAAAAAAGTAATACAAGACCAAAAAATATCTCCAAAACCATCACAGAGTTTTTGTTTGCCATCTACTTCTGGGCATTGTGGTGATATATTGTTTGTGAACTAACAAAGATTTTCTGAAGATCAGAGGGTAGAGCCAGCCAGAGTAAGCCATAGAGGTCAGGCTGTGGTGGCACATACCTTTAATCCTAGCACTTCAGAGGCAGATACATTTCTGTGAGTTCAAGGCTGCTCTGGAGAACACAAAATTAATCCAGTCCAAAAGACAAACAGACAGACATGGTAGCACACCCCTTTAATCCCAACTCTTGGGATCTCATGCCTTTGCTACCAGTACTTGGGAAGCACACACACCTTTAATCCCCATGCTAGGAAGGCTGACACAGAAAGTGATATGGATGGGTGAAGGCAGGAATATGAAGCAGGTGGAGACAGGAGTTCTGACTCTTCTACACTTAGAACTCAGAGGCATTCAGTCTGAGAATTCAGGGACCCAGGGTTAACCCCTTTAGGCTAAGTAATTGGCAAGGTGAGAAGGGGCAGTGGCTTATCTCTGATCTTTTAGCATTTACTCCAATATCTGGCTTCAGGTTTTGATTATCAGGCCAGTTAAAATTTGTGCAACAGCATATGATGCCTGTCTTTAAGTGTGCTTTGTATACCCAGTAAGACTCTATTGGAGAAACTTTTTGTTTATCCTTTGCAAGCAGTTGTGTATTGGAGATCCCTTCTTAGTTAGTGATGAAAGCTCATGTCCACCTCCCCTGTTAGTGCTGAGACTCCATCTGCCTTGGACTTATTTATCTTTTTTTGAAATTAAAAACTAAATGTCTATCTACAACTTTTAAATGAAAGCAGTATATGTTTTTTAAATTATGAATAAAGTCTCATTTTTTATCCACGTATCCCCTTGTTGAAAATCCATTCCCCCTCCTACCCCTTCCAGTCACTCTCACTTCTCCCCATCTCCTTATCTCATCCCCAGCAAGGGCAGGAGGTCCCAAGGTCCCAAGGTGGCTTAGTTCAACTTCCACTCCAGGCAAATCCGAAAAACAGTATATGTTGAGAGTATTAATAATGGGCAATGCCTTAAAGCATTGGCCTCTGTGCCTCCAACAATATCTAATGGGTCATTTAAAGAAATCTTCTGATGAAGTGATTTTTTTAGTTTCACCATATGTCCAGTATGTAACTATAATTTATGTACAGAAAGAAAATAATTTTTATTCCGTTTTTTAGTGCATCTTCCTTCTCTTTATTTATTCCTTTTTATAGAATAAAATGTTTTAAAAAATGATATGTGCCTGTGGTGTGTGTGTGTGTGTGTGTGTGTGTGTGTGTGTGTGTGTGTGTACACGTACCATGTGTGTCAGGGTGACTGAAGATACCAGTAGAGGTTGAAAAATCCTGGGCAGCTAGAGTTACACATTAAAAGCCACCTAACATTGAAGCAGGAAACTAAACTCATTCTCTTTCTTCTCCTTTATTTAATTGAGTTGACAGTTCCTACTGCAAAATATCCAACTTTTTTACCTCTAAGGTAAAATATCTTACAGTTTAGTAGTTTGTGGTTTCTACCTGTGAAATTATTGTTATATTAAAAATTGGTATTCTTAATGTGAATATTTTATTGATGGTTTTAAATTCAGGAATTTTATTAAGCAAGTCTGGGTTTTTCACATCTTACATGCTAAAGTTCTGACGTCTCTGTAAAGTAGCCACTTAACCCATTAGTACCTGTTTAAATAAGGCATGTGTAGTGCTAATGCCACTCTTGAAAGTCTATGCTGGAATGTAATGTATGCAGAAGTCCTGGATAATGTCATCCATCTTGACTTTCAGAGAGATTGGGTACTAAGAACAGCTGGAGAGTCAACATTGCTTATTCAATCAACTCCCAATAAACAATCTTGCATATCCGTGCTCAGGTGCGTTATCATTAGTTGATGACTATCACCACAAGTACACTGAATGCTCCCAGTAGGACTTCACCAGCAGAGGATTCATAAATACCCAAGCTTGAGCTCCAGCCTTACTTTTCTTTCACTGGTTTTTTCTTGGAATCCTTATATCCTTCTGCTTTGCAAGGATAATGGTCTTTATAATGGCTTTTCTGTTTCCTGAATCTTCTTAGAAAATCATGAAAGAATGGTCTTATGTGCTAGCGAGCTATATAGAATATTTTTAAGTTGTGATCATTGAAAATGTGAGATGGCCTCTATTAGTAGGAAAGAAAGAGAAAGTGAGAGAGAGAGAGAGAGAGAGAGAGAGAGAGAGAGAGAGAGAGAGGGAGAGGCTAAAATGATTATTTGTTATAAACAAGCTAATTTACCAACTACATAGCTAATTACTTCTTTTGAAATTCTCAAACTTAACTAGATTCTAAATATAATATCTTCCCCCTGCTTTCTTTATTAATTTAGGTTTGTGGAATTAGAATATATTTTCCACATGAGATACAAAGGTAGTATGCTAATGTTCAGTGTTCTAATTCAATTCTCTTTTAAAATAGAATAAAAGTAACATATTCACTGGTTGAAAATTTTACCACTAGAATTTAATAAGAATATAAATCTTCTAATAAAGCTATTTGACTTCTAGTAAATAATGGTGATAATTTTCATTTTGTTTCATAATTATTTTCAGTAGTGCTGGAGTTCAGACCTAAGGTCTTGCATTTGGTTAGCAAGTGCTATAGGACTAAGTTACATTCAGGCTCATGACATAGTCTTGACTCTTCTGAAATTCACTGAGTATATATACCAGGCTTCCCTGAGAATCACAAAGACCTGGCTGTCTCTGCCTCTCAACTGCTGGTATTAAATATATGTACCACTAAATCCAGCTATTTCTTGAGAAGATAATAACATATTTTCTTGTGAGCTAACAAATGACATAAAATTGTCTAGATCTGGAAGACTTTACCGTCAGGCAGCTTTTAAAAAGTCTTTTATGAGCTAGCTTTGCAGCATCATTTAATGTGGGTGAATGAAAATCCTTTCTAAAACAAATTTATTAAAAAAAAAACAAGCAACATGTCATTATCAGATCAATGAGTTACAGGCAGAAGGCATATATACATGTCTGTAAATTACCATTGTGCATATCTAATAATGATAATCATAGTATTCCATGTTTTACTTATAAAGTAGAAATTAGCATCAATTAGATGGGCATATTTTCTAATGCTTTTCTCTAGTTCTGACTTGTGTATACCAGCCTTATTGGACATCATAATACTCAATATAAACTTCAAAGTACTGTTAAAAGGCACAGTAGATGCCTGTTTTCCTTTTCAAGGAGCTATACTGGCAGTTTCTGTTTGTTCTCAGCTCAGCCTTTAACAACTTGGTTAGTTTAAAAGGGTAGGCTAGGTAGAATCTGGCTGCAATTACTTTTACTCTTCTTCTGTGATGCAAAAACAAAGCGTCTTTTATTTTTGCATATTCTGTATTTTCTTTTAATGCAGAGCATTTGCAAGTTTGAAACAGGCAATTACAGATTCTTAGTCTTCTTATAAAGTATGGAGACATTAAACTTTATGTTAGCTACTACTTAAAAATAATATATCAAGAATGTAAGAAAACTTCATTTGAAAAATATTTTGAAGAAATATTGAGAAAAATATGATTTAATAGATACTTTGTTAGATTCATATATATTAACACCATCATATTATCTGTTTTTTTTTAAACAAACATAACAAAAAGGTGCAGGAAAAAGAGAGAAGTCCGTTGGACTTTTCTTTTGAGGGTAGGCAAAGAGAATCAGACTCTCACATGAAAGGAGAAAGTTTTGCAACATCCAAGATGCCCACCTTACCTGGGTAAGTTTCCTGAGATGCTTAGAAACTAAATTGATAAAAAATAGCTATTTTATCCTTCATATTTTAGAAGGTAGGAGCTTGGATCAAGGTAATAGTAGGGTTGTTTTGTCTGAAGGCTTTGAAAAAAAGAAATTTCATCCACATCTCCCTCCTAGTATTGGATGGCTGCAGATAATTTTTGCTTATTATGATTTAATTTTGTATTTTGTTTTATATATAATTTTAATGTTTACAACTGTATTTATATGGAGTTCTCCACTCTTGTGTCCCAACATCTAAACATCTCTCTTCCTTTAATGAAAAAGGATTTGCTATGGGCTTATGGTTTGTCATAAAAAAACAGGATCACATCATCTTAGCTTGATTATACCCACATAACCCTATTTCCAAGTAAGGCCACATTTGCTTGTCCTAAGTGTGCATAAATTTGAGGGTAGACATTATTAAACCCAGTAAATTTCTAGTTTAGGCTGATTCAACAAAGTAGTATAATCTGGGTGGCTAACATAAAAATTTATTTCTTATTGTTCTTGATGATAGGAAATCTAACATGAGGGTGAAAATTTTTATATGGTTATGCACCCTTCCTAGCTGACAT
The DNA here is from genome assembly GCA_004025045.1 of Sigmodon hispidus. Classification (NCBI taxonomy): domain Eukaryota; kingdom Metazoa; phylum Chordata; class Mammalia; order Rodentia; family Cricetidae; genus Sigmodon; species Sigmodon hispidus. Next base: position 7,688 of record PVIH01006695.1, read on the forward strand.
ATCATACATTTCATTGTGTTCCTACATGATGGAAGAGATAGAGCAATTGTTTGAAGCTGTTTCATGAAAGCTGTAAAATCAGTTATAAAGTGCTACTTTTACAATCTATACACTGTCCCAGGGGCCTCATATCATAACTTTGATGTTAACGTTTAGGGTAATGCAAAAGTTAAAGCCATAAGATCTCTTAAGTCACAAGACAGTGCCCAAATGACAGTGTTATTGCAATATTTTAGGATAACAGCTTGACCCCTACCTCTGAGTTTGGCTTTTCCAGAAAAATGGAAACCCAAAGAATTTCTTAGAAGCCCTTAAAGGCTGGATGAATGCTGCTAAATATATTGTCAGAACTTCACCTGTCTAAATCAGTCCCCTCTCTAATAATGTGGTGGCTGTTTCAACATTTTAGCAGCCTCCCTATATTGTGTACCCTTGTAAAACCTATCAAGCTTTTGCAGCTATTGCTGTCTTCCATTGTCCTAGGTGGCTGGACAGTATTGCAGAATATTATTTTAAGATGTGTTACATTTGTTTGTACTGTGGAACGTTTGTTTTGATGATGCAAAGATATGTTGCATTTGTCTAACACTGCGAAGCTGTGTTAGTTTGCCTGTCTAAAACACCCGATTGGTCTCATAATGAGACAGGAGATAGCAAAGCAGGAGAGAAAAATAGGCAGATATTGCAGACAGAAAATAAATAGAAGGCAAAAGGAGAGAAAAAGAGATCAAGAAATGAGAAAAGTAGGAGGAGACATTAAGGTGGCAGCCACCTAGCTACACAGCAAGTTACAGAATAAGAAGTAATAAAAGGTATATAGGCATAGAGAAAGATAAAAATCCTAGAAGCAAAAGGTAGATGAGTTAAGTAAAGAAAAGCTGGCTAGAAACAAGCCAAGCTGAGGCTGGGTGTTTATAAGAAAGAATAAGCCTCTATGTGTGACTTATTTGGGAGCTGGATAGTGAACCTTCCAAAAGAGCAAAAAGTAAAGACAACCAAGAAAAAGAGAGTTTTGTTTAGTTTTTAAATTCAATTGTTTTCTCTCCACTGTATGGTTGAGGCTTCTTACTGTGCATAATACAGTAACCTCTCTAGATTCTTTTATTTTGATGATAAGTACAGCATGAATTATCTATGACTAAAATAAACCTATAGAAAAGCTAATGTTAAAGCAATAGCAAGTTGTTGGATAGTTAATGACAGTGTTTAGTATATGCTTTGGTCTGTATTTTATTCATTATCTACTTATAGCATAGTAGCAAGTTATTTCACTTTTATTTTAGTAAGTAATGGAAGAAGTGGAATTAAGCAGAAAACATGGTATTTTCACATACTCTCTGAATTGATGGAGCACTCCTCTTAATCTAGATGGATTTCTCTAGTTTAGAAGGAGATATTTAAATCTACATTATTGCTTAAAACCTCATTGGGCAGCTTTGCCAAAAGTAAATTTATAAATCTCAGGCTCCAAAACTGCTGAGATTGTCATGCTGGAACTATACATCTGGCATTTATTGCAAATCACCTGTTACTGTATCTGCTTCACGATACAATTTATAACTATTTGAATACAGTCTCTGGCTACATTTGTGCATTATTTCCACTCCTTTCCTGTTAGAAAAAGGAAATATTTCACTGTGGGGATAATTTGTACTTTTGAGAATATTTGAAGATAACATTCTTCATTGAAAATATCTTTTATGTATTTTTCTTTGGAGGAAATGTGAGAATTGTTAGTTACTATTGAAAAAAGACCTTTAAACAACTATCAGAGTGGTGGTATTGCTGGATCTTTAGGGAGACTGATTCCCAGTTTTCTGAAAAACCACCATATTGCATTCCATAGTGGCTGAACAAGTTTACATTCCCACCAAGTTCCCCTTGCTCTGCAACCTCTCCAGCATAGGCTGTGATTTGTGTCTTTTATCTTAGCCAATCTGACAGGTATAAGGTGGTATCTCAAAGTTGTTTTGATTTGCATTTCTCTGATGGCTAAGGATGTTGAGCATTTTTCAAGTGCCTTTCAGCCATTTGTAATTCTTCTGCTGAGAATTGCCTTTTTAGTTCTGAACCACATTTTTTGATTGGGTTATTCATGGTTTGGGGCTCCAGTTTCTTGAGTTCTCTATATATTTTAGAGATCAGTCCTCTGTCACTTGTAGGGTTGGTGAAAATCTTTCCCCATTCTGTAGACTGTCATTTTGTCTTATGAACTGTATCCTAGGCTTTTTAAAAGCATCATCTCAACTCTGTTCATAGCAACATTATTCATAATTGCAAGAACCTGGAAACATCCTAGATGCCCCCTCAACTGAAGAATGGATTACAAACTGTGGTACATCTACACAATGGAGTACTACACAGTGGTAAGAAAAATGAAATGCTAAGTTTTGCAAGCAAATGGATGGATTTCGAGAATATCCTCCTGAGAGAGGTATCACAAACCCAGAAAGATAAGCAGGGGATGTACATACTTATTAGTGGACTGTAAACAAAAAGCTAAGAATGTTCAAGCTGCAAACCACAACCACTGTACAGCTTGGGATCTGAAACACTTTGGACCAGCAGCTTGGAGCACATTCCCTCCAGAAGAACACCTGACCCAGTCTTGATGTTGGGATGAGGAAAACAGATCTGCCTGGAGTGGATGCTGAACTAAGCCACCTTGGTACCTTGGGACCTCCTGCCCTTGCTGGGGAGGAGATAAGGTGATGGGTAGAAGAGTGAGTGATGGGGAGAAGCGGGAGGGGGAAAGGAGTTTGAGCAAGGAGATACATGAATAAAAAATATGACATGGCTAAAAACTATCACAGGAGGCAGGAGAGGTGACTTGGAAGGAAGAACATTTGCTGCTCTTCCACAGAACCTTAGTTCACTTCTTAACATCTATTTCTGGTGACTCACAACTGATGGGAATCCTAACTCTAAAGACTCCAGCACCTTCCTCCTGCCCTCTGCAGGAGAACCCATGGGCCATACAACCAAACAGATATACACATTCATACAAATAAACAATAAATTTAGAAAAAAACCAAAGAATTATCATGACCTTATACTAACTAACTTATTTATGTAACTATAATAATCCCAGGCTTGTCTAATTCTAATAAGAAATATTACTGTTGTATAAAATTATTTCTGAAAGGCTAAAGCAATTATTGATTTGGTTGATTTCTGAGGAACCGCAGTACTGATTGTATTTGTACATAGTGAAGTGGTTGTACAAGTTCATATTCCCACCAGTGATAGATGGGTTTCCCGCTTACTCTACATCCCCTGCAATATAGGCTGTCATCTGTTTTTGTTTTGTTTTGTTTTTTAATCTTAGCCATTCTGACAGGTATAAGATGATATTTCAGATTTGTTTTGATTTACATTTCCCTAATGTCTAAGGATGTTGAGCAATTCTTTTTTTTTTTTTTAGCTTTTCTATTTATTTATTTAATTTTTTTTTTTTTTAGAAAATAAAGTCCTTTTTTCCCTATGTATCCTCTTGCTCTCTCTCCCTTCCCACTTCCAATCCCTCCCTGTCAGCCTTCAGCCTCCCTCCTTCCTATCCCCCATTCCCTCCCCATAAAGGACAAGAAGTCCCAAGGTGGACCAGCTCAGCATCCACTACAAGCAGGTCTGATTTCCTCATCCTAATATCAAGACTGGGTTAGCTGTTCCTCTGGGAAGAATGGTCTCTGAAGTGCCAGTCTACATAGAAACACAGTCTGGTCTCTCCCCTCAAGGCTTCACATACTGCCCATTTCAGTGGACAGCTGCCTATCTGTGGAGGGCCTAGTTCCTTTTCTTGAAGGTTCCCCAGTGGCTGTTCTTAATTCAGTAAGCTCCTCAGAGCTCCAGCCAGCCATCACTGTGGGAATTTTCTACATAAGCCTTATCCCCTTGCTCATATAGACTCTCCTCTCCTGCTCTCAGCTGGACCAGGAGCTCAGTCCAGTGCTCAGCCATGTATCTCTGCTTCTACCTCTATTTATTGTTGGATGTAAATTTCATGATGGCACTTGGGGTGGCTATACCTTTGATTATAGGGGTAGTCTTATCTAGGCAACACCTTCACTATTGGTTGGAGACCTAGCCAGGGTTCCTGTGAGTTCTTGGAGGTTTCCCTAGCACATAGTCTTTTTCCAACCCCACATTGGCTTCCTTTATTAAAATAGCCATTTCTTTTCTGCTCCCTCCCTGTTGCTCCTCTCACTCAGTCATCCTCTTCTCTCATGTTCCCACCTCTTTTTGGTTGCAACTCCTTTGCTCCCAATTAGTTAAGGAGATCTTCTCTATTTTCTCTTCCTAGGGGAATCCCTGGAAGTCTCTCTTAAGTTCCTTCTGAAATTCTTGGTGCTGAAATGGGGTTGAGGCACATGGGTTGGGCCCTGTTTCTCAGATCTGGAAGCTCCCTAGCTAATATTTTTGTACATTAGTTTATTATAACAAATATTAGCTTAAGAAATTCTTTTCTAAAACTTTTTGGAAATCTTTATTCTATCCACAGTTGGCTGGGATCACAACTTTGTCTTTTGTTCAAACACTCTTTAATCTTTATCTAGAAATATTGTACTTGTATTGTGACTAGCTATAGGATTTACTTAGAAATTGATTCTGTTCATTTCATTATTTGGTCTCTCCCTTCTCCTCCGCCCTCTCTCTGTGCACGTGTAAGTGAGTGAGTGTGCGTGTGCTTGTGTAGGTGAATGTGTGCATAAATGTGGGGGCCAGAATTCAAATTCTGACATTGTTATTTAAAAGATGCCCTAGCTAGGTTTTGAGACATGATATCACATTGCTCTGGGTCTTTCTGATTCAGCTAGACTGGCTAGCATGTGAGTTGAAATAATCCAAATGTCTCCCACTTTGTTGACTGGGAGTGCTTGCCATTAATGGCTGACATTTTACTTATATGAAGTGTGTGTGTGTTTCTGGTGGTTGAAATGAGATCTTTATGCCTACATGAGCAAGTACCTTCAGTTACTGAGCCATCTCCTTTCCCTTTGTAATTGTTGATCATTCATCATATTACAAATTTTAGTACAACTATTGTAGCTTCCTAATCAGTGTTTACATTTCTAAGGAAAAATAATATTGTATCCACAGTTTTAATGTTATGAGAATCTATTAATATCCACCATCTTCAAAGCACTGGTTCTGAAAAGTATGAGCTATATACTATCAACATCCTCAATTTTGAGTACCTGTCAAAGCGTTCACCATCAGGAGGTTTGAGAAATGGGGACCAGCAACCTGTAACTCAATAAGCCCTTCAGTTATTCTAACAGCAGGTAATATTTGGAAAAAAGCTCTTATAAGCATGCAGAAGATATTTGTTGAATGGATAAAATGAATACACTTGATTTTAAGTAAGACATGATGAGATATAATTATCTTTGCTATTGAAGCAATGGTGATGAGGGTTGGACATTATGAAACATTCAAATTAGCATGTGAACAAATATGATACCCTGCACTTCTTAGCCAGACACTTAGACTGCTGCCTTTCAGAAACACTTAGGAGTGAATGATGAAACTCTTCATGCATGTGACAAATAAATTACACAGGGTGGAGAGATTCATAGTGTTTACTTTTTTCTCCAGTTTAAAAGAAGTCTAAACTGAGCATACATGTAACTCGTGAATTTGTTTAGAATACAGAATTGATTGACATGCCTTTGGGGGTGGCTGAAGTCTACACTTCTAACAAACTCTCAGCGGATGTCACCATTGCTGGTACTGGAGTTTCTTTACTAGGCAAAGAATTTTATCATAATGTAGGTTTGAATTTAACAGGCCTACTCAAACCACTATACAAATATAGAAGAGACTTGAACATTTGGGGGTTTATTTTTCTCCTGTGAACTTCCAAATTTTCTCCTGTGAAGTAGAAAAGAGTTGTCAAACATATGTGTCTGTCAGGAAAAGATTGCTTACTAATCAAATGAAAACTAACAATACAAATTAAAAGAAGTGCCTGAGTATTGTGGCCTCATGTTCCTGCTGTCTCTACAGACTAGGATGCAAGTGGTTAACACTTCTCTCCTATATTCACTTGAACTGTGAAAAGCAATAAAATAGAGTTCTGCTGTCAAGTTTTACAGCTTCTGTAATTTTAGTTTCAGTGTCTGACTTTGACCTGCAGCAGCTGAAATCACAGGTGCAACTTTTTGAAAATTGAAACCAATCTTCTGGCACCACCCTGATTATCTGTTATCCTTGACAGAAAGGAAGTTGCAACCCACAAGCTGAACACATTTTGTTTTCTATTTTATATATTAAGGACTCTTTGTCCCACAGAACCATCTATCTCACTACATTTGGATCTCAGCAACAATGGTTAAGTTAGCCCTCTTTCTTCAGAGGTATGTTATGGGTATTATGCAGTAGCAGAAGTATTTTATCTGCTGATCACATGCTACTTAGCATCTATCAAAAATTATTTAAACTATGGCAGAATCATTTAAACAGGGCAGAATTTCTTTTCAATTTTTCAATTAGAAGTCATCCGATAAACTATTTTTCTTGTTTGCCAAAGGAGCTTTAGCACTCATAGAGCTGAAATTCTGAGTGGCAGTCAGATCACATTCTGAGGAATTCTTTGGGAATTTCTGACACTTCAATATAACAATGAAATATTCAAAGTAAAATATAATAATTCCCCTGAAAAACACAAGATTCAAATACAAAAATCACAGATTTATCCCTAGAGATTATTTTGAATGACAATAGATTAAACATAGTGGAAGGTATGTAGATAATATGAAATTATATTTTTTTATCAAATTGAGAAAGAATTGAGAAGTAAATGTAATTTCCTAAATCTTAGGTGCTGACAGGGTTTTGGAATAGAGAAAATATAAAATATTTTAAAATAATTTTTGTGTTTCAGTTCATAGTTGACTATCTTGAATGCAGTGAGTATTTATTGGAATGTTCCATCAGTTTTTGTTAATAAAAATTTGATTTTTTTTCAGTTAAGTATTGTTAGAAATTAACTCCAGAGCCCAGACTTAATTAACCATTGGTCTAGGTTAAGTGATGCTTATATAAGGAGTCAATGTACAATATATATGTTTATGGAAAATTGGCATTCATGTGTTGAATTCGATAATTAAAATTTGAAAATATGTGAAGCATAAGAATAGTCATGTTATTTTGTTTATTCTTGAGTTTAAAATATATTAATTTATTTATTTATTAATTTTTTGAGATAGGCTTTTACTTGAAAGCCTAAGCTGGTTTAAAACTCACTATGCAGCACAGACTGGTCTTGAACTTATAGCAGCAATTTTCCTGCCTCAATCTTGTGAGCACTGGATTGAAGGTATGAGCCACTTCAAAAGGATATGTATATATTATTAATGTTCTTTAGAATATGTTTTCTCTTGCAAATGAATGTTTCACTGGTACTGTATTCTTAAATATGTTGTCTACCATACTTTGAGTTCTTATTGTGAAGTATACAAACATGATTATTTTAATTTAGTTTCTCTTATTTAGTAAACACTTGATTGTTACACTCAAATGAATTAATACCTTAGTATTCAACTATTTCCCAATAGTATAATTATGATTTTTCATATTTGTAGATATTTTTCTTTTGGTCAAATTTAATTAGACTATTTTATATTTATCACCAGAAAGACTACTAATGACATTATGCTTGTACTTAATTTGTACTTACTGATTTTATTTATCTCTTCTTTTTTTTTAAAAAAATAGTTTATTTATTTTTCTAAGGATTAAACACAATTGGCAAATTCTTAACCAAATTAAACAAAAAAGGGAAAACCAACTTCAATAAAACTAGAAATTGAAAGGCAAACATTATAACAGATATGAATGAAATTTCACAAAATCATACGGACATACATTATAAATTTGTTTTGATACATTGAAGATTCTGAAAAAAACTGGTGAGTTTTTAGACAGCAAAATTAAACTTAATTTCAATGAATGACATTAATGAATGCATACTTTGTAACCTTGAAATACTTGAAATCCTAATAAACTACTCCGTAATTAAAAAAAAAAACAATATCAGAAACATACACAAGAAAATATGGACTTACTACAGAATTCTACTATAACTTAAAGAATTAAGACTAATACATATCATATAATTCCATAAAATTTAAGAAAATAAAGAAAGCCTTCAAAAATTACAAAGCCAGTGAAACCCTGATATTAATCATAGAATTTTTTCTTTTTTTATATATTTATTTATTACTTGGTGTTTTTACATCCTGCACCCCATCAAACTCAGATATCAGACCTCTCAGAATTATGAACACTCTTATGATATTCCCATTTACAACATCACCCATTCATGCTGCTCATAATTACTGGAGCATAATTAAACTCCCTGCGGCCAGACCCTTAAAGAAAACAAGTATTTCCTTCCCAACACCTCTGACAGAGGCCATCATTGCAGAACTGAGGCATTATGTCATTTAGCTATGTTCTAAATGTACTTGTATATAATGACATCTCTCTCTCTGTTTATTTATTTTTTTAGAGTTCACTAATGAGTGAGTACATGCTCTGCTTCTCTTTATGGGATTGTGATACCTCCCTCAGGAGTATATTCTCTAAATCCATCCATTTGCCTGCAAATTTTAGGATATCAGTTTTTCTTACTGCTGAGTAGTACTCCATTGTGTAGATGTACCACAGCTGGTTAATCCATTTCTTAGTTGAGGGGCATCTAGGTTGTTTCCAGGTTCTTGCTGTTACGAATAATGCTGCTATGAACATAGTTCTTTTTGAGATCATAGCTTATAGCTTTGGTTGCTTTCAAACTTTCCCTATAGCCCACGATGGCCTTAAACCCCAAATCTTCCTGCCAGAGTTTTCAAAGTGAGTATCATCATGGATGGTGTCTCTTTCCACTCTCTTCACTTGGACACCTGTGATGTGACACAATGTTGTTGCAGCTGTTTATGTGTTCTCTTTTAATTTCTTAAAGCATGTTGGGATTATTTTTAATTTTTTTAATTTTAACTGTAAAATTCAAGTATCTCTCTCTCTTTTTTTTTTTTTTAGGAATACTGAGTATAATATTAATTGGATGTTTGCTTCATTCATTTTAAGTTATGGCTATGCCTCATATTTGTCTCCTTGTAGATCCTCAAATAGCAACATATTTAAATTTAAAAATGTAATTTTCACAATCTAGCTTATAGATGTAATAAGTATGTTATGGGATTAATTGATTATTTAAAATTAAATGAAAAAAAGATTATATGTTCATGCTCTTACTTGGTGTATTTTTTCTTTAGCTGTTAATTTAGGATCATCACATGTTTCCTACCATTGGTAAATGTTTGGCTAATAAAATCTATTTCTCCCATTAAGTGTTGATCTTAGTTGCATTAATTGTGAAGAGAAACATGTTTATTACCTCTTATTCTTTACATGCAGAAAGCCTGGCATTCCAATGTTATTTGTTTGAATGTCATTTTTATAGAACATATATTTTCTGTAGAATAAGCCATACTGTTCAGCCAGTTATTTCTAGTTGCAGCTATTTAAAAACTCTCACTGAGTTCTCTTCTGTAAAGATTTGCTTCCCTTAGTTTCATTTTTATGAAGAGTGAATCATGAAGGATCTGAAAAGCACTCAATCTGGCCAACAAGGCTACCATGTGGACACTTCAATGAGACAGACAGTGAAACATGACCTCCTATAGTCTTTCCTTCATATGGTCTGCCAACTTGTTTTTGTATAATAGTGACATGCTGAGAAATAGAAATGATTTTTCATGTGAGCCTATTTGAATAGTGAAGATGCTGCCACTGTTGTGCCAGTGGTTTGATATCCTCTACAACAGGTTTTTAACCTGTAGGTCAAGTCTCCCTTGGCAAACCTTTGTCTATAAAAATATTTACATTACAACTCATAACAGCAACAAAATTACAGTTACGAAGTAGCAAACAATTTATGGTTGGGAGCTCACCATGACCTGTCTCTTTCCCATTATAAAGAACAGACCTTTCTCACTATGAGAATCAAAGCATCTTGAACTTTGTATCACAAGTCATTTCAAAATAAAGAAGTCTTTAGATTCCTAAGTAACTGTAGATAGCTTTGTCCTTGTCACAGTTTACAGGACAGTGTTCATTCCATGGATATAACACTGTTGTGCCTGAAGTATTTTTATTGGAAGAAAGAGATAGTTGGAATTTCCAGGAGCTGCAGGCGACCACAGGAGAGAAAATGTGCATTTGTATTTCCTGTGTTCAACTGATAATAAAAAAGCTAAGAAATTTATTGGTATATTAACATAGCTATTTATAATCTAAAACATAACATGAACTCAAGAATGTAAAAAATAAAAATATTAAAAGCTGACATCAACAATAAGTGAATATAGTTTTATTTCACTCAGCATCTATTTTAGGCAGCATTTTTAAAAAATTTAGTGATATCAGAGTTTTCTTACTTATTTTTATGAAGCTGTCTAAAATTAGATTGTATAGATTATGAATCAAATATAATAACAAAATGTATAGTAAAGAAGAAGAGTTCCAAAAAGAAAAATACTATTCATGGCCACAGCTTGGAATATAAACTGGAGAGCAGGCTGTTGGCATATACTGAAACAAATGTCAGCTGTCTATTGCTCGGTGTCTGAAAAGACATATACTAAAATTTATTATCCATCCAAATAAATGGTAGCCCCATTACCATGATGAGAGGACATATTTTAGAATTAATTTCTTACCATCTTGACTCTCTTTTAACCTCAGTAATTGCCATTGTGGTGGGGATTATATCCAAACCCTGAAATGCTAGACTCTTAATACTCTGTTTAGTCATTTTATAAATTTATAAATAATTTATGAAAATATTACCATCAAGTCCAAAGATGGAGTCATATTCAAAGGATTAAATAGAAAGATATAATTATTGTAGAAGAGATATTATTTGATTATGCCTTTTTACATGTTTATAATAGTTAACAAATAACCATCAATATAATATATATGTGTATATATACACATATATCTTAGAATTTATGATATTCTGAGTCTATTTATAGTTACATAATATTTGGTTATTTGTTTATGATGGACAAGATACCAACAGGAGATAATTTCATTTCCCTATAAGATCAGTGTCATCTTAACAGTTGAAAAACAAGATACTTAATACTTTTTTGTCACTTACTCAGAGCCTATACATGGGAATACAGCTTGACACTTTCTATTATCATGTTCCATGTGAAACCTGAACATTGTTCTAGATACCCACACTCAAATCTTATCATCAATCTCTAATCTTATAATAATCTAATTTAATCTAAAAATAATCTGACTTTGGGTACCAACTAACAAAATAAATCTATGAAAATTCAGGCTGAATCTATAGGCTGAATTTGGGGAAGAAACAAAATGTTTCAGAATAAGTTCCAAACTATGTCATCCTGTATTAAAAACTCAATATATTTCGTTAATACAGGGTTCTTAGCTCAAGAAATCGGGGTCTCACATATAAAACTAATCTTAGAACCATTCCAGCTCATTTCTAAAATGCTATTGAAATACATATTCTTAGGACACTGATATGTCTTATTTCTGGAAAAAACCAATTGTGCAGATCAAAGATAAATTTTACTAATTTTAGGTATATAATATAGAACTTTTAATTTATGTGTGAAAACATTAAGTTTTTGTCAGTTGATTTGAATTTTAGTGTTAGAACACTCTCTGTGCTAAAATTAAGTTGTTCTTTACACTTTAGTGCCAAAATTATTTTTATAAAGAAAGTTAAAGTGATAGTAATGTTCAGCTGGTAAAAATACATTTCCCTCATTCAATCATCCAATAATCATAATTTATAGCATTGATTAAATAGAAATTATTCTAACACAAAAGGAATGCAGTAGTGAAGATCCTATCCTTAATTTTTTTCTCCAAAAAGTTTAATTATAAAGTTAAAAGAATTCAACAAATTATGTCTCATTCATGCACAGAACAGGCCACACTATGCTAAATGCCATTAAGAAAAAGCAGATTGTGTAATTAAAGCATTTACTGATGATGGCAGCAGTGTAATCTGGACAGTAATCAAGTGATGTCTAAACAGAGATGCTACTTTTGCTTAAAGTGAAATATTTAAACTAGACTTAGGAGGAATGTGTCAGAAATAAGCAAATAAAAGAGGAAGAAAGGCCACTTTTCTATGGAGGTCCCAATATACACACAAAGAAAAACTGTAGGCAGGTAAATAGGGATGTGTTAGGAGATGTTTTGGGAAGCAGCTGAAATGCCAGAGCATTCAGGGCTATGCTAAGTCAAGCTTTAACCAGAAGAATCAAAGGGCCCATCTGAATTCTCAAGAAGAAAACATCAGGCTGTCAAGATCTCAGTGGGTAAAGCATGTGCTAAGCAAGCCCAGTGACCTGAATTAATTCCCTTAACTCCAATAAAAAAAGCCAGATGCTGTGGCATACATTTGATTCTCAGTACCCCTGTGGTAGGTTAAGGGGCTGGGAAGAGTCACCTAGAAGCCAGGGCAAAGAAACAAGTAATATCTTGCATTAACAATGTGAAAAGAAAGAACTGACTCTCAAAAGTTGTCTTCTGACTTCCACAGAGGTCCTATGGTGTATGTGTGTGCAAGAGCATGTACACACACACACACACACACACACACACACACACACACACACCATACCACACCACAAATAACAATATATAAAATTTAAAAATTAAACCAGAAACCCTGCTGAGGCTCATGGCATGTGCTGTCAACAGAAACCACATGGCAGTTCATGACCCAGGCTCCTGCTGACTGTAATGGGCAATGACTCTACTTGAGCAGGAGCAATAATGACTGCAGATTCACAGTTGAAAAAAAGGGTCATAGAAAGCTTCTGTGACCAAATCTAACCCCACACAATTTCCCTACTCACACAACAAGAACATAACAGGCTAGACAAGAAGCCATTGGGCCAAACTCTTAAAAATTGCAATAAAGATGCCGAAGTGTAGCTCTCCACTATTGATAGCTTCTGGTAGAGGTCCAGGTAGGGAAGGACTCAGTTTTCTTTAAGGGACTGGCCACTGGAAGTTTGATCATGCTCCAGGGATAAGGTTAACAAAAATTGAAATTTTTCCTCCTCCTCTTCCTCCTTCTCCTTCTTCTTCTGGGAGCAGTCACAAGGGTGAGAAGCAGACCTGGGTGGATTAGGAAATGACTGTGTTTGAGGTGCATGATATGAAATTTTCAAACAATCAATACATTGGTGAGGGGAAGAGCTTAAAACCTAAAGAAATAAAAATAAAAACAGAAAAGGTAAATATCTAGACAAAATGAAAAGTTGACAAATTCTACACTTCATCTTCAGACTTTCTAATGGCAGCAATTTTATTTCAATTCTGTGCATTATAAAGTCCTGGAAGTAAATATTTATGCCATAAGGAGATTGGAAGTTTTGATTCAGTTATCAAGAATGACCATTTCCTAACATTCTTCCACATGTATAAGTATTTGGTACTGATAGAAATACCTTAATATAGGTTCACTGTTCTCTATAAGGCACTGAGGTAAGTAAGAGCCAATGATATTCTGATTAACCAACTGTCAACTGGGTAGACAAAGTGGTAGTGCTAGGCTTTACAGTGTTGTGGTTCTTGTGTTACAAATATAAAGAATGGTGAGGATTTATTTGATCTTGATGCTAGACAAGTGATTATTCATTAGGTAGCTAATTCTGATCATTCTGGCCACTGGAGAACAATAGTGGGTTAGAAATTAGGGAGAACAGAACATGTTGCTAGCATCCATGAGCAGAACAAAAGGTTTTCTATTTGGGCGAGAGCAAAGCTATTAGTAGATGCTATAGGATAATTGTTTTGTACAGTGAAGATGTGTCTCTGCCAGGCCACATTCTAATTGGTTTAATGAAGAGCTGAATAACCAATAGCTAGGCAGGAAAGGATAGACAGGACTTCTGGGAAGAGATATGACCTTTGGATTAGAATCTGGCATGCAGGATTTGGCAGTGAGATGCAAAGTAAGTTGAATGTATTGTACTGAGGTAATGAGCTAAATGGCAGAACATAGATTAATAGAAATGGGTTACTTTAAGTTATAAGAGCTAGCTGGAAATAAGCCTAAGCTAAGGCAAAGCTGTCATAATTATTAAGAAGTCTCTATGTCATTATTTGGGAGCTGGCAGTCAAAAGAAAGACCTGCTACACTTGGCATCTAGCATTGGCATGTATATTCAAGTGTAGAACAGCTGGCAAGCTACTGGGCATGAGACTAGGTAGAAATACCTGCCACAGTTTGAGCTCAAAAACTCTCTCAGAATTGGGGTGGGTAAATATGGGTCCTGGCTGATGCACATGAACATGAAGGCCAGCTCTTACACAAAGGTAAACTGCAGCTGCAGCCCAGAACCAGTGGAGTAGTCTGTGCTACTGGCCTTAGGGTAATGGGGCCAGAAACCAGAACCATGTGCCAAGCAAAACTATTAAGTAGATGGTCTGGTCATTTGCGGTCTGGCCTATATGATCAGAGAATCTGCAGGTATGAAAAAATCCAGGTCCAGACTGAGCCTCATGACAGAATATAGATTAATATAAGTGTGTTAAGTTATAAGAACTAGTTGGGAATAAGCCTAAACTACGGCCAAGCTTCCATAACTAATAAAAAGTCAAAAGTCTATATGACATTATTTGGTAGTTAGTGGTCCAAAGAAATGTCTGCTCTAAGTAAGTCCTCCAGTACCTATGACCTGGCCTGCACATAGAGAGATAAGGTTCTTTGAGCAACAGTGTCTTCCTTTGTGTACCAAAATGCAGTTCTTCCCTGAAGAATGTACATGTCTATTTTATCCTGATTCCTTTTGTTACTTCTCTCTTGTCATTTTTCTCTAAATATATTTTTATTTAAATTACATATAATTTTCTTCTGTCTTTTCCAACTGGACTGTGATAAAAATACCTTTTATTTCCTGATCATAATATATAACAAAAATGAGTGAGTTAAAAAATTTTTTGTACTTTAATAATACTTTATAATTTATCTAAAATACTACTAAACCAAACTGCTTATGAATTATGAGTGGTTCTACTTTGACAAAATTTGCCTTCTAAGTCATCAGCTCTTTAAGTAAGAAATGGTTATGCCTTTTGTCCAAGCAGTATCAAACTTTGTTTAAATCTTAGTAATACAGAAAACTTGATTAACCATCTCTCAAATTTAGAGGAAATTGCCAAAAATTAATTAATGAAGTTTTAAAAATTTCCAAACTTATAAATTATGTTGTATTTCTTGCATAATTATAGTAGTAATTACGAAGTAATCTTTCTCTACTTAAATTAATTTTTATTTTCTTATCAACAAATATCTTTGCACATGATTGAAAACTTTAAAAATATTTAGGAATAAATAATGAGAGCAAAGACAAATTCAAGATTCTTAAATTACCTTTATATGCCTTTGAAAACTTACTAAATAAACACAGTGATTGTCAATGAGTTTTTAATGTATTTATAAGAATATTTTCAATAAATAGAACATGTTTGACAATAGGCTTGCTTATTATAATTTATTCTCTTGGTTTTAGAATAAGGGTGATCAGTTATTTTGCATGGCAGATAATTTCTCAGTAGTCACTCAGAACTCTTGCAAAATCAGTGACCTGGTTGATTTTTAAAACCTTTCTAACTTTAAATATTGGCTTCAGCTCAATGTCCTATAGGGTTCTGTGGTAGAGAAATCTTAGTATTCTTTAGTTTAAGAAAAGAAAAGAAAGATTAAAAAAGTGGCAAGAAAGTTTTTTTTTGATTTTTTTTATTATGAATAAAGTCATATTTTTATCCATGTATCTCCTTGTTCAAACTGTTTAGATTTCTTGTTCTTATGTAGCAGGTAGGCTGACATGGGAGCATCCACTCCTTTGGACACCTTTCTCTTGCTGATTCTGTTTTGAGTTTCTTCACCTCTCTATGTAATTATTATTCTGTTAACTTCCTCATATCTACCAGAATGTAAAAATAATTTAACCAGAAGAAACAATATTTAGATTCTATTCCACTTCAGGAGCTTACTAACATTAATCAGCTAATCCTATAATCACAAATTCTCAGTTGCACATCTGTGAAAAAGATTTGTAGGTAGGGCGTGAGAGAAAAATGAAACAGCATATTATAAACTCCTTTTTTATAAAATGCCTATTGATAGGTGCTTGATTGTGATTTCCATGGATGAAGCACTAAAGAAAATACTTAACTTTAGATGCCAAATTGGGTGAATTCAGTGACATGTGTGTAGCTGGAAAAGTATTATTTCTGGGTATGCCTCTGGAAGGGATCCCAGAGGAGATTGGCTTCAATGGTGGTAATTCACTCTCAATGTGGGCATGTATCATCTACTTAGCTGAGGGCCAAGACAGAATAAAAGATGGAGGCAATATGACATTGTTTTTCCTTTGGAGCTGTGACACCCCACTTCTTCCATCTTGTTCACAAGGACTCCAGGATCTCTAGCCGCTGGCTTCCACATCTTCTTTAGATTTTGAGAGTATTTGCTATAGACTAAGAAAGAACTAATCATGTGATTAGAGCTTACAGAGATTTACAGAAATGGTCTAGTATATGTTACCAGCATTCCTACTCTCAAAGTTGCAAATGGCATATTTTGAGAAATCATGGTCTTCATGAACATGTCATCCAATAAGTCATCTAACAAATTCCATCTTTGTCGTTGGCTCTATACTGCTTCTATCTTATTTAAGAGCACTAATACACTCACTTAAAAGTTTATCATTCAATTCAGACTAGATATAACTTTTTCTGGGTATGTTTATATCCTGTATCTATCTACCTTGATTTTTCTTATATGAAGTAAAAGTGAATTTTTCATTCTAAATTTTTATGTATATATTTCTCTAAGACATATAAAAACTGTGATAAGGTAAGCATAGAAGTCTATGTTTATATTGCTGCTCCCAAGAAAACAGTAAAAGCTAAATAGTTTTGTGACAGGCTTGCCACAGGTAAGAGAATTATAGACAACAAAAAATTTATTCAAGACCTTAGGGAGGTCCTAAAGACTTGTGTGATTTTTTTTCCTCATTTTTTATTATTAATAAAGTCTTATTTTTTATCCATGTATCCCCTTGTTCAAATGCCTTTCCCCTCCCGCCTTCTCCCCATCTCCTTATCTCCTCCCTGGCAAGGACAGGAGGTCCCAAGGTGGCTTAGTTCAGCATCCACTCCAGGCAAATCCACTTTCCTCATCCCCACATCAAGACTGGCTCAAGTGTTCCTCTGGAGGGAATGGGCTCCAAAGTGCCAGTTCAAGGTGCTTCAAATCCCAAGCTGTTCAGTGTTTGTGGTTTGCAGCTTGGACATGCTTTGCTTTGTGTTTAAAGCCCACTAATGAGTGAATACATCCCCTGCTTATCTTTCTGGGATCGTGAAACCTTGCTCAGGAGGATATTCTTCATATCCATCCATTTGCCTTCAAATTATAGAATATCATTTTTTCTTACTGCTGAGTAGTACTCCATTGTGTAGAGGTACCACAGCTTGTTAATCCATTCCTCAGTTGAGGGGTATCTAGGTTGCTTCTAGGTTTTTTTTTTTTCCTCTTTCTTTTTTTTTTTGTTATGAATAAAGTCACATTTTCTATCTGTGTATATCCTTATTCAAGGTCCCTTCCCCTCCCACACCTTCCAGTCACTCTCTCTTCTTTACATCTCCCCATCTCCTCCCCAGCATGGGCAGGAGGTCCGAAGGACCCAATATTGCTCAATATTTTTGTTGTTGTTGAGTCGTTTATTTCAGATGGAACAGTCTTGAGTCAGAGACATGGTTAGTGGAGGAGATGTGAGAGTATCATGCTGAATACATTATCATGTAATTTTTCAGTGTTATCAAATCTAGCAAGAAATCTGTTATTGCCTCATCTTAGAGATAAGGAATGAGCAAAAGTTAAGATGTTCAAACTGATTCAAGAGTAGCTATATGAGCCACAGTGATACTATGTTGCAAGCTACTCTCCTGCCTATAGAGATAAACCTAGAAAAAGAGCAAGGTTGTGTTTTTGGTGATGTTTTATGAAAGTCTTCAAAATTTTGGGAGGCTTTCCTGAAGCAGTGCCTTGCTATGATTCAAATTGTACCTAATTTCAGTGTCTCTGAGGCCCTGTTTTTACCTTATTTTAGTAACTCACCAGGAGCCATGTTCTAGGCTGTAGCTAGTTCAGATATTACATCTTCTCAGAGTAAGAACAATTTCCATAATCAACTGTCCTTTAGAATTTGAGACATTACACTCCTGAATTTGCTACCATGATATTATGTTCTAGTTTATATTCTTCCTACCAAACAGGTACTTGAATTATCACTGGCATTAGACTTGAGCTGAATTCTTTGGACCTTGCCATATCTGTCTGCTTCTGCTGTCAATGTAGAGCAAATGTGAGGCATTATCATTCACCAAATGCCTTGACTCCATTCCTATCTTGAATAACTAATACACTCAAAGAGATGATAGAATTATCTCTCATAGTTTTGGTTTCAGAAAAAGCCATAAATTGTTCTCAGTAAGGTGGATGACACAGTGTGTGCTAAAAAAGGAACTGTTATGTTCTTTAAAGAGATGAGATGCAGTACTGTGTAGTCAGATGTAACATTTGAAATCCAAATTCACATTAGAACAGTTTAAAGAGCCTCAAGCAGACAGCTCTAAGTCAACGCTTGATTCTCTGATGCCAGGTCCAATTGCATCTAGAGAGACAAAGAGATACAGGATTTCAGGTGTAGGTATTGCTCAAGCAATACTCTCTCAAAAACAAATGTCAAAGGTTTATTATCTAGAATTAAGTTCAAGCTTAAATTACTAAGATGATCTACAATATACATTTTCAAAGGAAGTTTAAAAAATGCTTATAAGTGGGACTCACTTCCCAAGTTCCTATTCTAATTTCTCTATAAAAGCAATAATTATATAAAAAAAGATCTTCAAGAAACTGCATTTTTTTATTGTTACACTTTTGTCTCTAAAATTTTCTTCTTTAATTTCCCTTTGACAGCTATTCCTCTGGAGATCAATGTCCATAGACCTCTGTATACTTCCTGCATCCTGGCTATTTTCAATCTAGTATATGATTAACTTGACTCTCTACAAAGGTTTTAGATGTCTATGATGTGAATTGACAATTAGTAGTTAACATACTCACTAGTTTTATGAACTTTTTCTCTAGTTATCCCAAATGAAAGAACCCATTTCCTGGAAATGAATAGATTTGGAGGAAAGAGTGATTATCTATGAATCTGAATCAAGGCTGGCTTCTGTCTTTTCCAAAACTACTCCAGATGCTGAAAATAGAGTGGATTATTCTCTCCAGAGGGCACAGTTACTTGTACTGCTATTAATATCTGTGGAAAGTTGGTTCTATTGCCACTGCAGTGGAAGCTTCTGTGATTACATTTATCAGGGACAAACATAAGCACAACAGACGGGGCAATGAATCAATTCAACCCTGTTTTGGAAAAACATTGAACAGAAACAAGCTGATTCTGCATGTAAATTCTTCCCTTTGTTAAAGAAAGCCAGAAAAAATTTCAACTTTTAGGAAATTTAATGGTTTCTTTCAAGTATGTACTGCCGAATGAAAGGATTAACATTCTGAGACCTAATGCTTTTACAATCTATACACAACGCTGACCCTTCTTGATGACCTATTAAAGCTAATTTGGTATTCACTAGAGGATCCATACTAAGAAACAGAATTGTCAAAACATCTCTGGAAATATAAAATCTGAGGGAGTATTGATTACTGGTTTGCTTTCAAGTAATTAGACTTCCTTTCAGCAAAACTGTGGTGGCTTTGAGAGAAACAGTTTTGCATCTCTCTCTCTCTCTCTCTCTCTCTCTCTCTCTCTCTCTCTCTCTCTCTCTCTAACCTCACACATGCACACACAAATTGGTGGTGGATGGTTGTTTAAAAAATACATTTTAGAACTATCACCTGTTTCTACATCTTAAGGATAAACTTAATGCTGAATTTTGAGAGAAAATGTAAATAGATATCTAATTTCAAAAGTTAAAAAACTGCTAAGAATTGTTGCTGTATTAAAGAAAAAAGATACTTTGAATCTTACTAGTAATACAAAGACTGAGAAATCTAAAGGTTTGTCATAAGCTTGCTGGAAGACATTTAGCAGAATACTTCCCAGTAGTCTTTTAAAGGCTTTGGGAGAAATCGTCTGTTAGAAACGTTAAAGCTTCCTTAAGATGCTCTAACATGTGTAAGGCTTTGAGAAATTCTAAAAAAATTCCTTAACTCTTTAGAAAAGAAGACTGAAAATACATTATATGTCAAAAGATGTAGCATTTAATATAGTCAACAATTTAGGATCACATGCTTTAATAACTTTTCATAATTTAACAAAATTAAAACATACATTATTTTTATTCAAGATTACAAAAAATAGAAAAAATAGAATTAATACAGACAGAAGAAATTTAGTTGGAGAGATGACTCAGTGGTTAAAAGGATGATGTACTGCTTTCCCAGAGGATCTGAGTACATGTCCCCGCACCCAGAAAAGGCATCTCACAATTGCCTGGAATTCCAATTCATGGGGATCTGACATCCTCTTCAGGCCTCTGGCAGCAGTTACACTCATGTGCACATACCTCCACAGACACACATGCATAACAAGTTTGAAAAAAATCTTATACAAAGTCTAAAAGCAGAAGTAATGAAATATGATTGACAAAAATCACGAACACTAAGAAAAAGCCACTTTGCTGGTGAAATCTGTGAATCTATGTATGTTTTCTTTCAGGAGCATAAATGGAAAACTCCCTGAGAATATTGACAAAAGAATTTTAGGAGGAATTGTGAAATTAAAAATTTTATATCAAGTGAAGAAATAAAAAAGTATCAAGCAAGTAAAAGCAGAAGCAGCAGGGCAAAAATGAGAATGTAGAGGATGCCATAGACTAGCAAGCAGAAACTAATAACTCTGAGATGTGAGTCTAGCCTCATCCTGAAGCTAAGAGGTAATAATCAAATTTAAGGATAAAAAAAGACAGTATACCATAGAAAATATATAAGTAAAAATGTACACACTCACAGGCACACACACACACACACACACACACACACACACACACACACAAGCCCTCTCCTAAGTGGACTGAAACACTTTCTAGGATGATAAATGATTGAAATAAGTGAAAACCATGATGAGAAAATAATTAAATCTAAGTGAAAGAACTGAAATGGTACTTGTCATGGTCCATTTCAACTGGGTTAAGGAGGACTCTATCTTGTGAATAGAATCACTACAAAAGAGAATATAAATGAAATTAAACTGCAATTAGTTTCTATCCTCATTGTAGGATAATTAACCCTACATCTGATTTAATAAGGCAAATACCATACTATAATCAATTTGCCTTTCTATATTATTAAGTTCCATGAAAATCCCCACAGAATTTACTGAACAAAGATTGGATCTCAGAATACCAGAAGTATGTTTAATATATCTTACAGGAAGTTTAAGACTATTTATATTTGTTTATAATAATGACCAAATATTTTCCTTAAATAAGCCTAATATCAAATATTTTTATAATTAAAAATTCCAAATCTTTATTACATCAAAAAAGCAACAACTATCTATCATTAAAAATTTAAGATGAAAGAAAACTGGAATTTTCAGTTCAAAAATTAAATAGTAGTAAAGTATATGATTTCCATTTCCTAACTTTTAATTTTTTGGACTTATTTATTTTATTGTGTGGTGATTTGCATACATGGATGCCTGTGAACCACATGGTTGCCTGGGAGAGACATCAGAGGATCAGAAGAGGGTGTTGGATCTTGTGGAACTGGAGTTATGATAGTTGTGGATCGATCATGCAAGTGCTGAATCTGAACCTAGATTCTCAGAAATATGAGCTTATAACCATGGAGCCATCACTCCAGACTCTTATTTTATAACATAAGTATATTTATAATTAAAAACTACTCATTAGTATTTTCCAGTTAGAATAGTGATTTTCTTTGAAGGTATCAATGCTACCAAGGAGTCTTTCTGTCTCTGTCTCTTTCTCTGAGACAGGATTTTTATACATAGCCCTGACTGTGCTGGAACTGACAATGTAGACAAAGTTGGCTCTTTGAACTCACAATAATTCTCTTTCTTCTGCTTCCTGACTACTGGGATGAAAGGTGTACAATACTAGGGCTGGTCCATGAGTGCTTCTTATCAGACTATAATACTTAACATTATCAAGATTATTGTCTTGACTGAGCCAAAGCATGTCCTTGTAGTTTCCTAAATATGTCTTATAAGAGGTTTCTGGAAGAGATAAGCATTTAGATCAGTAGGTTAAGCAAAAGTGATTCACTATCTAGCATGGACTGACATCACCCAACCCATAGAGGTTCCATGTAAAATGAGGGGCTTGGTCTATCTTTCTCAGCTAGAGTTATTCCTTGGCTACCAAACTTTGCTAGCTAAAAGGACTAAAGACAAGGACTGGAGCTCATATTGTGGGCTCTTTGCTTTTGAAGATCTTCAGGCTTCTCCTTCCTAATCTGAATCTTCAGAGTTCATATATAAGATTGAATAACTGCTCAAATGACTTAATTATCTGAGCTAGTCATTATAAGAAATACCTTTGTTTCATTTCTCTTTATGTCAGCCCATTGCTTCTATTTTCTTGTTTGTGTTTTAGATAACTTTTTAGTCAATGTTGTCTGTCACTGTGTACAAGCATTAAAACTTTTTGCAGGCCATCCAAAGAAACTGTCTTCAGTCAAGGAGTAGTATTCAGCTTCAGGGATAAAACTGTGTGAAAATGTCAAGAAAATGATAGCAAAGCACTTGGATGATTATGGAGCTCTTCTCTTTCCAGAATCCTAGGTGCATGCAGAAGTGTAGGAGAGGATTGTGGCTTGGAATATCAGATATGGGATTTAACTATTTCAAAGACTAATTCAGCCTGAACTTAAAACCACATAGAAATCAGTTGCAAATGAAGTAAGTGGTTCTATAAGTGACAAGCAAATTGCAGCATCATTTTTACTTACTTTTTTTGTAGCCTTCATATGCAATTCTGGGCTTCAAGGATATGAATAAGCATGTTTACTACATGATATCACTAGTTCAACACCCAACATTCTTTGGAGGGAAGCAATTAATACACAAAATTTAAAAACAATTAGTATACAGGAAATGAAATGAATAGATGTAAAAACAGGAAAGTATGGCTAATGACTATGAAAAGTGTTAGTGAACAGAGTAAATAAAAGTGGAAATACTGAAAAAGAATATGTAAAACATATTTAACATTACATATATGATAAATTAGGAATCAGGAGGAACACAAAAGAACTAATAAAAAAATATAAGTTGGAGAATGACTGAAGAAGACCCCTGTTGCTGACATCTGGCCTTCTTCACATGCACACTGCACTCACACCTGTCCACAAACATACACTTGAGTAAGTACAGAGAAATAACATTATTTATGTAATTATTCAACAATTATCTTTTCATAGCTGTCTATCCAAGAGATATAGGTATATTTGTCTATAAAAGGAGATGTTCCAGCATGTTTTCAGCAGTTTTTTTAATGTACATTTTTTGATGAAGCAAGATAGTACTCAGCAACAATATGGAATTAACTGCAGATACATCAACATATATAAACCTCCTCATCAAAACACTGGGCAAAAAAGCTAAAGGCAAAATAAATCCTGAGTAATTCCATTTATTTAAGTTCCAAAATGAATGATAATAATGTAGTTTGAAACCATTATTTTTCTTCCCAAGACAAGAGTTTCTCTGTGTACCACTGGCTATCTTGTAACTACCTTTGTAGACCACACTGGCCTCCAACTCAGCAATGCACCTGCTTCTGCCAGAATTAAAGGTGTGTGATACCATTGCCAGGTAGTTTGAACAAGTTTTAAGAGCAGTTGTTTCTTATGGTTTGATCACTTGTGAGGAACCTCAAGGGAAAATTGTAGGAAGGAAGAAATGTGACAGAGTGGTTCTCTTGAAGGAACATCTGTTTATCAAAAAATGCACATAAGATTTGTGCAGTTTATGTATATTTAAAAAGTCCTGCTACCAATGCAGAGACTCACAGCCAAGCAACAGGCTGAAATCTGGGAGTCCAGTCAAAGAGAGGAAAGAGGGATTATAGGAGCAAAGGAGGAGAAGATCAAGATGGGGAAATCTACAGAGACAACCAAACCAAGGTAATTTAAACTCAGGAACTTTAGATCAGCTATGTAGCCTGCATGGGACTGAACTAGACCCTCTATACAAAGGAGACAGATGTGTAGCTTGGTCTGTTTGAGGGGCTGCGGCAGTAGGATCAGGATCTATCCCTGGAGCATGAGCTGGCTTTTTTGGGCCCATTACCTATGGAAGGACAGCTTGCTCAGCCTTGACTGGGGGGAGGGGGTTGGACCTGCTTCAGCTGAATGTACCAGGCTTTGCTGACTCTCCTTGGAGGCCTTCTGTTTTCTGAGGAGGGGAAGGGAGGTAGATAGGGGAGGGTGGGTGGAAGACAAACGAACGATATGCGAGTGGGGAATCTGTTTTTAGTATGTAAAATGAATAAAAAAATCTTTAAAAAATGTCCTGCTACCTTCATCAGCACCATTATCATTATTATTGACCTGCTGAGGAATGGACAATGAAATGAAGGGAAGTGAGATTTACATCATTTTAGCAATTACTGGAAGGATGAGAAGATATTTGTGATTTTTAAAAAATTTATTCTAAGCATGCTTAAATTTTTTGTAATAATATATAAAATGACAAACTAAACATTTTAATATCCTTAAAAGAGGACAAAGGAGATTTGAAATCAATCTTAACTGTGAAATAAAATATGCCTGCAGACGTAATAAACACCAGTGCTAAACAGTGCTCTAAGCAATCATTTGTGTGTCTTCTTTCAACCTATTCTAATCTGTGAGAATCAGCAGTTTATCTCTGCAGCATATGATGCTACTCAGTATATAGGCATTTATTTTAAAATAAGTGTTATTGTCAATGCATTAAACAAAAAAAGATATTATCCATGATTAAAAATATAGAGGAAGCTTGGAGGTTGAGTGTTTTTCCAAATACATATTCCTATTAAAAAATTATTTGTACTAAGTACAAATTCTTGTATTTCTCTTGTTAGATAATACAAATTACAACATTAAGGCAAACATTCATATTCCATATTATTTAAAAAACACAATTTTTTTATATTCTTTTGTTTGCTATTGTCATATTATAAAATCTAGAGTATCAAAATTATAAAACATTCCTGACACAGTTTAACAACTATAAATACTCCTTGAAGGAATTTTCTGGAATATCACAGTTTAATCTAGTTGGTATTAACTGTCACAGTAAGAAGCCGAACCTTGCACATTTTATGACATCAGCTACCAGCAGTTGTTTTAATGTGAAAGCCATAAAATAAAATTAGATGTATCTCATGGCTTTTTTAAAAAGCTATTATCTCCAAATGGCCATGACAGTAAAGTAATGTGTTAAAAATATGATGAGAAAAATCTTTGTTGCTTTGTGCAGTTTTTCTTATTGAGGAGACATATGTATTGAACAAGGCTGGTAATTCTATACTTTTACAATACAATTTAGTGAACATAATAGGACATTACTTTGAAGTTTTTCCAGCTATAGAAAAAATGTAAAAAATCTATCGTGGTAGCTTTAGACATGTGTTGCAGATTTTTTTTTTTTTAAAAAACCTGATAGAAATTCTTAGGTTATTCTGAAAAATTGAAGAAAAGGAAGTCCTCCACAACTCATCTGTAAGACAAACATTGCTGTTATAAAAGTCAGAAATTACACAATGTGAAGGAAACCAGAAACCTATTTATTCACAATGGCTTAGAGAAAAATCTACCTAAATTTATTAATTGGACTCATTTCTAATTAGTTAAATTTATAATGGGAAGTAAGAGTGTCCTTATGAAAGAGAACCATATTGGGTCATGGATGGGCTCATAAGGCCCCACAACCTCTAGGTTGAAGTACTGGCTATTGACGGGTTATGAGCCAAGAACAAACATTGTCTTTGGTTTTATATGTAAAGGTAAACCCATAGTTTTTAATATAATGTTTTAATTTACTCTTTGAGAACATTATGCATGTATACAATGTTAATTGTTTCTGTATTCATCATATCTGGGAGATGAAAACTACTTAGATGTCCACTAACTAATAGACAATGAAAGTGATTACACAACAGAATTTTATTCAGTTGTAAAGAAAGCTGAAATCATGAAAATTTCAGATAACATGATGAACTAGAAGAAATCAGTCTAGCCTGCAAGATAATGAGGTTCTCTATCATCTGTGGATCATAGAATCTAACATTTACATCTGTGTATTTGCCTCAAAGTCCATGCGGAAGTTAGATTGGGGACAATTAGGAGGTGGGCCAGAGTAGAATGCAGGTGACATAAAGAAGAGAAAGGGAAGAATGGAGGCTATTATGTGAAGAAAATGATGGAGGAAGGTTTGGGAAGAAATATAACTAGCAGTAAGAATGTTTTGAATAGACAATCTAAAAACCTATTTTATAAGCATCCAAAAATATCTTTATGTATGTTAATACATTTTCATTGAAAAATTCTTGATTTTATTCTAAGACATACTACTTATATTTCAATAGCCACAGATTTCACACATATAAATTATGTTCTGTTGACTTTAGTACCAACTATATGATTCTAAATAGTTCCTAGATAACTTCCTAACATGAACTTATTATGTCAAATTTCCTCTTAAATTATTAGAGACAAAATGTCAACATTTTATTATAACATATTTTAAATAAAAGAAGCTCAAACATCATGAAGGAATTCTATATGATAAAATTGTCACTCTTACTGAAAGTATGGTAAACCTTAGTTTATGTAAATGACTATCACTTATAAATTCACTTGTCTTTTAAATAATATCTAGTTCAATACGAAAATATGTAGAACAAACTTCACATGTACTATATGTAGAAATTTGTATTAAAGTTTTTAAAATTATTGTTATTATTATTAATCTTGTGTGTGTTTTCATGTGTGTATGTGTAAGTGTGCTCTGGTGCCTGGGGAGGCCAAAGCAAAGCATGAAACTCTCTACAGTTGGAGTTCCAGGTGGTTGTGAGAAGCCTGATGTGATCCAGCCATACTGTACTTGACAGAAAAGAAAGTGGGAAATACCCTCCAACGCATTGGCACAGGTGACCACATTCTAAATATAACACCAGTAGCACAGACACTAAGAACAACAATCAATAAGTGGGACCTCCTGAAACTGAGAAGTTTCTGTGAAGCCAAAGACACAGTCAGTAAGACAAAATGATAGCCTACAGAATGGGAAAAGATTTTCACCAGTCCTACAAGTAACAGAGAACTGATTTCTAAAATATATAGAGAACTCAAGAAACTAGAGTTCTTTAGAGAACCCTAAATAACTCAGTTAAAAAGTAGAGTTCAGAGCAAAAAAGGAAAGTCTCAGCAGAAGAATTACAAATGGCTGAAAGGTACATGAAAAGTGCTCAACATATTTAGCCATCAGAGAAATGAAAATTAAAAAAAAATTGAGATATCACCTTATACCTGTCAGAATGGCTAAGTTCAAAAACACAGATGACAGCCTATGCTGGAGAGGATGCAGAGCAAGAGGAACACTCCTCCATTGTTGGTGGGAGTATAAACTTGTTCAGCCACTGTGCAATGCAGTATGGTGGTTTCTCAAAAAACGAAATCAATTTCCCCAAGGATCCAGCAATATCACTATTGATCATATACTCTAAAGATGCACATTCATACCTCAAAAGCATTAGCTCAAATATGTTCATAGCAGCATTAGTCATAATAGCAAGAACCTGAAAATAACCTAGATGCTCCTAAACTAAAGAATGGATTAACAAACTGTGGTACATCTACACAAAGGAGTACTACTCAGCAGTAAGAAAAAAAATGATATCCTAAAATTTTCAGGCAAATGGATGGATTTGGAGAATATCCTTCTGAGTGAGGTATCACAAACCCAGATAGATAAGTAGGTGATGTACTCACTCATTAGTGGGCTTTAAACAACAAGCAAAGCATTCCTAAGCTGCAAACCACAACCACTGAACAGCTTGGGATCTGAAACACTTTGGACCTGCACCTTGGAGCCCACTCCCTCCAGAGGAACACCTGACCCAGCCTTGATGTTGGGATGAGAAAAGTGGATCTGCCTAGAGTAGATGCTAAACTGAGCCACCTTAGGACCTTGGGCCCTCTTTCCCTTGCTTGGGAGGAGATAAGGTGATGGAGAGAAGAGTAAAATAAAGAAGAGTGTATATTGCTTGACATCATAATTTGCTGCTTATTTCTCTGAGTGAATACTCTTATAAACCTTAAAAGTGACTAGTACAAAGGTAGAGACAAATTGGCATTGGAATGATGGGTAAGTGGTTTTTTTTTAAAGACAGGACACACTGCAATCCTGCTAAAGAAAAATAATTTGCAAAATCAGTTTATTGCATTTTCTTTTAATCAAGAGTCTTCTGCAATATAATACTGTACCTGGCTTCTGACCAGTGACCTCTGATGTTGCCACAGTCATACCTGAAAGTTACAATTCCATTGACTATAGCCATATTTTGTTTAATGAGCTGACGTCAAGTGATGCTGAGAACTATTTCCCTGATGAGCAGTACTTCATAAAAACATGCTCAAGACTTTATGATAAATTCTTGTCTAGAATGGAATCCAAAGATTAAAATATAGATGCACTCATATGCTCTTTAATATTTTTTGGTGAATTTTAATATTTCTAAAATGTGACCCAAATAATTCCTGTCTTTTAACCATTCTAAAGAGTTATTCCCCTTAAAATATCTTGACATTCAATTAGAGATACCTAGGAAGGAGCTGGCTGAGCATATGGGTCAGTAACTCAGGAACATTAGAGGTTGTCTATGAGCCAAGGTTACTGGGCAAAATAAATTCCCAAGCCAGCCAACTGTTTGAAATTCTCATTACCACACTCAGTGACCAGAGTTTCTTATAGAGGAAAAGAAATGTAAGTTGAGTTGCCACCAGAGTTTAATGTGAACCCCGTGTTCTGTTCCAGCTGGCATGTTTGTCTTGGCATTGCAAACATTACAGTCTTGCAGAGGAAGGTACTGAGTGAACGTTAAAAAGGAGAGGTAGAATAAAATTTTTAAAAAACTAATTTATTTTAGTATTTTGGAGAAAGTTCTTCTCATAAAACAGTGTAGAAACTGGTATTTAAAGGTGAATGGAATTAACAAAGTGAAAAATAAAAGCCACTAGATGTGATTGACTTGTCATAAAATTAGTTATTCAAGGAATAGGAAAAGGAGATGATGGTGAGAGTGATGTGTAGACTCAGATGGATTATCTTGTGATGTATGGGAATATCTTAAAACAATAAGAAGTCATTGATAGCTATGAGGAAATAAAGTGATCAGGATGAAGTTTAAAAAAACATTATTTTTGCTTTTGGATTGAAAGGAGAGTAATAGTTGAAAACTCCTTAAAGGAAATCAACATGGTACCAAATTAGAGAGAATAGTGAGGTTTGGTTGAAAATGGTGACAGGGAAAATAGAGAAATCATCTAGTAAGCAGAATTAGTAAGACATGCTCTTATTGTTCAGTTCAGTTGTATAGGTAAGACCTGGTTTGCTAGCTCAAGCTATGTGTCATCATACATTGAGAATGGTATCCTACAGAAGGGAGGGGTTAGTTAGCCCATGTGTGTGTGATTTGCATGATCATTCTAATATCAATGTTAGCCAGTAAGCTCATGTGCTCTTAAGGAGCAAAGTCATGACTAAAGATATACATGTTTTTGTCAAGTGAATGTAAATTGAATAAGAGAGGTATGCAATATGACATCCAGCTAATGGTTAACATTTTGTTATACAAGTGGCCTGCTTTACTGTACAGTTTCTGAAGAGTTCCCCCCATTTGAATATACCTACCTATAGTTAACACACACACACATTTTAGATTTTTACTTCTGTGTGTGTATAAATGCTTGCCTGCGTGTATGTATGCAGTACCCATGAACATCAGAAAAGTTTGTAAGATCCTCTGGAACTAAAGTTACAAGCAGTCATGAGTCACCACGTAGGTGATGGAAACTAAACTCTGGAAAATCAGTAAGTGCTCTTAACTGACAAGCCATCTCTCTAACCCCCAACACTATACCTTCAGTGTTTTATGTTTTAATGGTAGACATAAATAAATCTCATCTTTACAGTGATAGCTAAAGCCCTTTACAAACAATATTTAGTAGTCTCACCTAATCTTTTGTTTTTACTTAGTTACCATTTGATCCTGATGAGTACATTGTATATTAAAATAATAAAAATAAGCCCATGAGAATTAAAATTACCTAATTTGAATTTTATACAAAATCTATATGATTTAATATTTTATTGACTTGAAAAAATGTTAATATTATATTTTAGTTGGATGAATAAGATAGAAACACAATACAATACACATGTAAAGCAATTAGAGAACAAATTTGTCACTCAAAGTGAAATAATTTATTAAGTATCTTCTTTTTCCTAATGTGATTAAGTATCTTCGAAAGCTTTTTTTATTTTTCTCTATCAAAAGGCAATAATCTAAAGTCTAAAAATGACAAGAAAATTACATTGTTATAAGACTCAATGCTATTATTAGCTATTTAAAAGTTTCAGCCAAACCATGTGAAAGATATTAAAAATAAATTACCAGCATACAATTATCATAGGTAGATATTGTGTTGTCACCAAAAGATAATGGATGATTGACAGATGAAACACATGGTTGATGAGGTGTTATTCTAGGTCCAGAGCAAGCTTCCTGGTAAATCATAAACTGTCTAATTAGCACAATAGAAATAGTCACTGTTAGTAGGTTTGTCTCACATCTACCACTCAACGTTGGGTATTATCTGGTTTTTCCAGATCTTACTAAGTAATTTAATTATTTCAGTTTCAAGAGCTTCACCTATTCCTAAGGCAATGGAGTACTTGATAGGCTTTTGGTTGGGAAAGCAGCTATAGGGCTGTGTGCAATAGGTGTTTATTAAGAATCGAGGCTTTACCAGCCCAATTGCTCTGAAATTTTTCAACACCTCTTCTTCTACCTTCTTATTCAGGAAATTCTTTTATTAGATAGTAGTCATGCTCCTCTGGAGGAATAGTCATCTTAGAATAATTTTTTTCTAACTCAAATTCTGATAGTAAAATATTTTAGAAAAATAAAATGTTCAGCTTTTAGTAAGCAATTAAAACTTGTGGGGTTTTTGTTGTTGCATGTTTTCATCATGAAACATTTAGTAAGCAACAACATTTCTCTTTGTAAGGGTTTACTGATAGATGGTGAGTGAATATGTGTGTAAGAGAGAGAGAGTCGGGGGAAATGGGAGGAGAGAGAGAAGAGGAAGGGGAGAGAGAATTAAAAAGTATTAATAAGGTGAGCAACAAGATGGTAGCTGAGAAGTGAAAGGAATGTATTTAGATGATTATAAGATGTGGGCTCATGACTAATTTTAGAAAGACAGCAGCAATTACTGTGAAGTTTTACTAGAGGAATATGTTAAGCAAAAAAAAAAAAAAAGAAAAAAGAAAAAAAAAGCCCAATGACATGGGAGCATGAGACTGCTGTGAGGTGAGATTTTGGTGGTAGATGTGAACATGTGGTCTAATGATAGAGCTGAAGGTAGATGATAAAAGCACCATTACTAGTCCCATGCTCGGACTATCCAGAATGCAAAAGCTCAACGTCGCATATGCACTTTGACCAACTTTGTAAATAAGATTAGTTAAGAGGATGCTTAAGGGAGCTCTGGTGAGGCTTTGTCTATATACAAAGAGATTTTTGTTTTATCTTGTCAGTTTGTTTATGTAAATCTCTATACTAAAAATTGTACAAAAAATGCACTTTCTGAGTTTAGAAAATCTAAGGAAATGTCTGTATACATGCTCAGGCAATTCGGGATTTTTACTATATTGTGATAAGATTATCACAGAAGTCCTGATTTTATACCCAGGAAATACTAGAAGTGGTTTGTTTGCTTGGTTTGGTTTGGTTTAATTTTGGTCTTCACTCTATTAATCCTAATATAACTTTGTAAAGTTAAAAAGATCTATTATTACCTTGTTTTATTGCTTAGAGAAGTAACTCAGAGAAGTAAGCTACCTAGTGACCACATGCCATAATATTCATACGGTATATCGTGTCAGTACTTTAAAAGAGTTGCACTTATATTCCATCTAAAGTGAGGTAAGGCCCAGAAAACTTCATACTTAAGGATTCAAAATTTGTGAGAAACTTAGTTTTAGAACATTAGTTAGAGATACCACATTGTAAGACTTCCGTGAGCTAAAACAAGAGAACCTGAAAAGGGAGGAACTTGAGAGATATGTAAGAAAGGGTAGGTACCATATTTAATAGAAGCCTGTTAAACATAGATAGCAGAATCTTACAAACAGAAAGGAGATAGGGAATTATCAAAGTAGTAACTCAGGAGATGTCCATAAGAAATGAAGCATTTTCTTTATAGAATATATTAATTTATAGGTATGCATGTGTCTGAGTTCATGTTTGTGCATGTGTGTTTGGTGTCCATGGAGGCCAGAAGAAAGGTCAGACTCCTGGAGCTTGAGTTATACATAGTTGAGAACTACCTGACATGAGTACTAGGAACTAAGTATGTTTCTTCTGGAAGAACAACAATGGCTTTTAATGTCTGCATCATTTCTCCAGGCCCAGATGGAAGTTTTCTGAGTAAATAGACCCAATAGACATTTATAATGAGGGGAATGAGAAAAGTTTATAGACATGTAAGTCTATACACTTCCTTGTTTTGTTTTTCTCCCTGATGCCAAATTTAGATTGGTCTTTCTGTTTACAATTTTGATTTATTTTATGTTTTCTTTTTTGTCTCCTCTTCTTTCTCCTTCTCTCTTTTCTTTACTTTTTGATGTAAGATTGCACACTGTTACTCAGGGTGGCTTTCAGTTTCTTCTATTAAATGATTTCCTGGTAGTTTCTCAAAGTAGCTAGGACTGAAGGCAGATGCCTCAGCACCTGAATTCCTATTTTCTCTTCTTAGAAATAACTCTAACAACAATAATGCCAAGTATTTGAATCCTAAAAACTTCCAAGCAGAAAAATACTTGTCAACAAAGGAGCAAAAACTTGATAGGCAAGTTTGGGCTCTGAGGTTTTGACAAGATGTATCTCAGAATCACTGGAGAACACATCTCTGATTTTGAGTTCCATATGCAAATCATCATTTGTGAAGATGATTTGTGCCAAATGCCTATACTGAGAACATTACTCAAATATCTTCTGTTGGCAGATTCTGCTGTAAACCAAGAAAAAGGTGTGAGTTTTCAGAAACATCAGCACCAATATGGATGCGAGCATCACAGGACAAGTTGATGCAATCAGCACAGGCTTGATGAGAGGAAACAAAGTTCTAGAAATGGCATCTAGATGAGAAGTATACAGAGTCGAACAAACTTGATAATATAAATATAGTGATGAAAAACTTTAAAAGATACTGTATTATTATTAGTTTGCTAAATAGACATTATAACTGCCCTGTAAATTTATTTCACTATACCCATGGATTACTGCATCTCTAAGATTTCTTCATAGAAGTTTTTTGTGCAGTGAACTGTAATTAACTTAGAAACTCCCATGTGTTACAATTGCTAAGAGTGTCTGGGGAATGCTCAATCACAAATAGAACATCAATATTATTTTCCCTGACCCAGAGTATTAGAGAACATCACAGAAGAGAGGGGAGGAGATTTGTAAGAGCCAAAGGTCAGGAAGAAGTAGAGCAAAAGAGTATCTTCTAAGCATGACAGGACTGCTGCCATCAGGAATTCCCAGTATCTGTGGGTGCCTGCAAAAGTCTGTTACAAGGTCTAGCTAATCAGCATTGAAGCACCACCAGCTGAGGAGCTCTGTATAGTTGATGACTTCTTGGGGACATAGAGTCAGCTTTCTATAAGAGTGTGACCAACCATACTCCAGATCAACCACAATCCATATTTATGAAACTGAATATGATCAAAATAAATTACATTCATGTATGCAATTCTTAATAAGGGTATTATATTTTAAAATATTAAGTCATACAAAATAAAGCATTGCTTATTGATGATAGACTTTCAAAGCCACTAAATTTTTAGAATTAAGTGACATCACATTTTGATTGTGAAACTTAAATGTTTAGAGGTTGAAGAAAGGGACCCAAGAGGAAGGAATTTGCTGTGTTACATAAAATGGCTTAGCATCACGCTAATGTGAAAATCATATGAAAGTAACAAAGAGTATATTATTTAGATAAAATGGCATGTTTTTAGCTGTGAGAATCTTATCTAAAATAATGAGAATCCAGGTATTAATGTAAAGCTCATTAATTCAGCAGTAAGCAATAAAGTGTACAGCCTAGAGATATAAATGTTTTGATCAGCTCTAAAAGAGAAACAAAATCATTAAACTGATTCTCTATGCCTTGCAAGATGGTAGACTGGGAAGATGAGAGATTTTCCAAGTGTATAAATCTTTTTACTATTTTAGATGTGTATCTTGAAAATTAAACATAAAGTATACTTAGTAAAATCATGTATAGCTTCTACAAAGAAAAGTAAATTTTCTAGTCCTTTTAAACGCAAAAGTAAAAGAATTTCTTTTTAAATATGATTGTAGTTCAATTGTTTTTCCTGTGTTTGCTTATTAAGTCTTCTTAGGTATAATATTGGTTAATAAAATAGTCTTCTTCTCTGTATCCAAAGCTGGGTCTCCAGAAGCAACTACCATTACATAGTTCAGACACACTAGTGTTTAACCTGCAGATCCCAGTGTCTCTCTGCTTTAAGTGGCAGCCACTGGTAGCATTTGTCAGTCCACTTGCCTGAGACTATTGACTCAGTTGGAAAGCTGTGCTGCAGGAACTCTTCCCTCTTCCTTCTGTCTCTATCCCATGTCCTTCTGAATTGGAGCTATTTTCAAAAGCACCTTTGGCAGCAGCCATACTTCTTTCCATATACAGTTGGAACATGGAAGAGTCCTGAAACACGTGTCCTTCCTTTTCCTACTATGCTGTTTTCTCCCAGTTATGCTGTTTAACAATAGCAGACAGTTCAGTCTTAGGATTTATTAAATCGGTCTCAAGATTATGCCTTTTACTAAGTTGATGTTCCAAGTTCATAACTAAACAAAACAACTCTCAATTTTTAGTGTTTACATTTCTTAGATAATAAAAGGCTACATTTTTGTTCATAGATCTAGATTTTTCTCTTAGATATAAAAATTTATTTCACAATAATCTAAGAGTTTATGGTCATTAAAGTCTTTACCCTCCAAACACATTAATATATATTTAAGTATTATATATAATAAAATATGAAAATCTGATGCAGTCAACATATTTCATCCTAGTGAATGTTCCTGATAAGTATTTTGTTCTGCATTGGTATGATGACCCCTATAATGAGCTCAAAACTACACAGGGCAATTATTAATAAGTGTTAGACTGCATCATCTTCAGTCTTGAATCATATCTGCTTATGGTATAACCATCTATTTTAGGTTTAATAAAACTGTTCTCTAATTTTGCAGTATTTATGTTCTCTCTACAAAGCTTAGATTTGGCCCTTTGAACTCTAGCAAAAATAGAACTTAAGTTATAATGTTAGGATGTTTCCTGTTCCAGTCCATAGGCATGATGTAATGTGCCTTTGTACGTGAGCATCATGCCAAGTCCTGGACACACGAAGAAATGAATGTCTCATCTCTTAGGATAAGTCAAGGTACTAGGTACATAGAATATAGACCATTTGTATATTACTTAGGATATTAATATGATCTATACAGGTAGATATTGATTTCTCCATTTTGCATTTTGTGAGATTCTAAGAAATGAGATTACATGCCTACAATTTACAGATTCAGACACTTAAAAAGGTCCAGGTGTTGACACATAGAAGTTATTGTTGCTCAGTTTAAAGCTTTAGTTGGAGAAATAGTGCATGTTTACATGCTCCGTCCAATTTCCAGTTCAACTCCAAAGGGCACATCTTGCCAAGGAGAAGGCATTTTGTTGTTCATGTGTACAGCCACCAATATAGTTCACTTTATTTTGATGACAAAGCAACTGGGTCCCGACTACTGAACTGCTAAATTTGCCTCTGTCATTTTCATTCCCTTTGCAGTTTTGAAATTATGAATAACAATCAGAGCGAAGCCTCAAAGGCCTTGGAAGTACCCAGATGTGCTTTTTGGTTAAAAAAAAATTGAAGATGAATTTCCACTCTTATTTTAGTGAGTTCTGATTTTAAATACTTTAATTTGGAGGAGTAATAGTAAAAGTTACAACAAAGCGAAATACTTTTTTTTCTATCATGATTTATATTTATTAGAAACTCTCCAGGAAAACACACATACACAATTAAATAAATTGCCATACTTTGTTAGTCTCAAATAATTTTCTTACATTTACAAATATATTAAATGTTCATTTTTTCTTTGAAATTGAACAGAGTTTATAAAGAAAATTCAGCTATGACACTGAGCTCAATGGGCTGTTTTTTAGATTATGTAAATACACCTCCCTTAGTATTTGATTTTCTTTTATTTGAAGACATAGGTAAAAGACCGGATGTATTCCTTTTAAATAAAAGTAGAAAAATCTAAGTTTTCTAGGATCTCACACAATTGAGATTTCTTTGGCTTCTCAAACTCAAAGTCAGGAAAGGAACTATTTTCATCGAACGTTTTCAGCAGGAGAACTCAGTACACTTTGTGGTGTTTTCTCTGCTTGCAAAAGCTAAGCATTTCTCTGCAGTTGTTCCCCTTTGTTTTCAACAGGAAGCAGGAACTTGGCCAGGGCTTTGAGAAAGGTAGAGAGAAAAACTTGATATTGAAAATAGTCTTCAGTAAGACAACAATATGCATACAGATAGTTCTGTATAAAAGTTAACATTAAACCCACCTCTTCTTCTTTTATGACCCTTTGTTTAGGGAATACAGTTCATTTTATTCTCTTTGAATTTAGTCTTCAAAGTCCTTTTACATCTTTCTTGTGACATTCTGTCTTCTCTCTTTTGGGATCCACAGGCATGCATTGAGGAAATAGGACTGTTTGTAATTTCACAGAAGAATATTTTCTTGTTGAATTATTTCTGGCAGACATAACTTATTTGAAATGCAAGCTTCATACATTCTTTACATTAAGGTTTTTGAAGAGCTGTGTCCTGGAATCAAATAAAAATAGAACACATTAACCCCCATACTGTGTGTGTGTGTGTGTGTGTGTGTGTGTGTGTGTGTAGAAATCTTTAAAGGAAGTCACTCAGATATTTTTGCATAATTGAAAAACGTACTTGTACGTTTACTAATTTTGTTTTTTGACTCTAAAATAAACACCATTGGGAAGAAACTCCTAAATTCTTCTGGTAAAAAAATTAAAGAAAAGAAATCAAACATCCTTGGGTTGAGAAAATAGCTCAAATAGTAAAAATGTTTGCTATGCAAAATGAGCACTGCAGTTTCCTTTCCAAAAAAGCATGTGTAAACACTGTGCCTGGAGTGCTCTCTGTCATTTCAGCATAGGAGAAGTAGAAGTGAGCAGATTCTGAGGCTTGCTAACCAGCAAGCCTTACCTCATCAGCAAGTCTTAGATCTCAGTGAAAGATCCTATCAAGAAAAGAAAAGAAAAAAAAAAAAAGGAAAAAAGCTCTAATGAGGCAGATGTCTCATGAGGCTTAGCATCAGTGGTCCTCCACCACCTATGCATTTGCGCAGATACATGCACACACATGAGCAAATATACACAATATATCCTAGTATAATATTAATGTTAATTTAAAAACTTTAAATTTTGAGATACTTTACATTTACTAAGGATTTTTAAAATCCCACACTAAAGCATGACTACCATGACATTCCAAAGCCAAAATATCTTCAATGCTTCTCTGCTATTTTCTTATGAAGCATAACATTTATAAATTCTTTCAAGGGATGAATACATTATGTTATTATTAGCTTTCAAAATAAGTAAAAGATAATATTTTTTTCCTAAAAGTGATGTGTAAACAAAACTAAAGACAGCACTAACTTCAGGAATTGCTTTATATCTTCTCATCTTATTATTCCATTTATGTTAAAATCCCACGGGATGAATCTTTTCTAACTATTTGGCCAGAGACATTGAACTACTTTTGTTTTCCTCCAATTTTTAAAAACTATTTCAGCAAATAACTTTCTGTTGAGTAAATGTACTCATGTTATTCTAACTAATTTTCTTAGCCTTGCAGTATTATCTTTTGGAGGGCTAGCATGATTTCTGAAAGTTTCACACACACAATTGTGTGTGTGTGAGAATTATATATAATATTATGGTTTTCATTCCTCTACATTTCCCTATGAATCTCTGTTTCTTTCCAACTGGTCCTCCAGCAGGTACACAATTGAAAAGCATGATATCCTTTTCTACAGTTACTATTAACAACTTCTTAGGAAAGAATGGATAAAACTTATAGGCATTTTCTCTATCACAGATGGGATGCTGAAGAAGCAAGCTTATATAGGTATCTATTGCTGGGATCACAACGGATATACTGTATCTAGGTGGCAATACTTTATGGTACTCCACCCCACCCTGATTCTCACATGCTTTATGACAAAAAAGAATCAAGTTGTAATAATTTCCATTGCTTAGAATTCATAGTTCTAGAAGGTACTATGCAGGATGTTATGGGAGAAAACTCATCAGTCTCACCCAGCTATAGACCATACTTGACATGATTCCATGTGGGATAGGCCCATTGCTGCAGTAATTGCATGACCATATTGGGAATAATGAACTGCCTTGTGATTATATTGGAGGTCTGCTCCATACAAAGGAGAACATATCTGGTACTATAAATGTAGTAAAAACCCACAATAACCTTAACTGATTTAATTTCTCAGTAATAATATACTCCATGAATTTTACTCAAATTGATTTAACTACTACTAAAATTCAAATTCTATTATCTCAATTCA
Organism: Sigmodon hispidus; assembly: GCA_004025045.1. Taxonomy (NCBI): domain Eukaryota; kingdom Metazoa; phylum Chordata; class Mammalia; order Rodentia; family Cricetidae; genus Sigmodon; species Sigmodon hispidus. The sequence continues at coordinate 46,790 of PVIH01006695.1, forward strand.
TTGCTTACACCAAATATTGAGTCACCTGGAATTTCTAATCTATTTGTCTGGAATTGACTCTTGAATGTGAATTTTTAATCTATATTCAAACCATATAAATTAGTATGGTTGTATTTCCTTTTGACCCACAGTTCTTGTTTCAGTTCTATAAAAAGAGAAAAATAATTATTGTCCAAAACATGAATAATTTACCAAATGTAAGATATATGTTTATATGCCTAAAGCTGTCAACTTGCCTGCTGACTATACTTAATCATTCCTTGGGTTTCTTGAATAATGTAACAGTTTCTGCTCATGGGAGTTACACTACATCACAGACACTAAAGCAATTGTCAATGGCTAGATTTTCTTCAAGAAAATTCTAAAATTTTCAAAAAGTGATGCAATATGCAGGCATTAGCAAATCAGAATTGGTGATTGGAACACATTTCCTTAGTCCCTACAGAATCATATAATTCTTATTTAATTGATTGGTTACAAGAATATCTAAGTCTTTCTAGAAAGGGAGATTTAGATTAATTTACATCAGGAAACTGATTAAGAGAACTTATGTTTTATGAAATGTCTGAGAACCAAATGCAGCCAAATTTGACCCAACAGATCTTAGGGTCAAATTATGGTGAGGATTTGGACCAACATGATGGGGCAAAGAGAGAAGAAAGATAGAAAGAATTGAATGGATCTCAACAGGATTTAGAAAGTAAGAGCCACAGGATTTTGCAGGTGAGTGGAGGTGAAAGAAGATAGTCTGGAAGATCTCCAGTTTATAAAGGGTAACAATGTCATTAACAAAGATAGGAGTGAGAAAAGGAGACCTCAACCCAGTGCTATTTATTAATTCTTGAAGAAAAAAATTTGACATGATCTGACTATAAAAAAATAATACTATAAATCAAAGTAGAAAAATCACTGTGTTAGTCTTCACCTATGGAGTCCTTCATGGATTTTAGAGTTTTCTTATTTTAATTTTAAATTGTTCCTTGACTCACTCTTGAGGGAGGGGGGAGAAAACTGCATCTGCCAGGAGTGGAGATTGAACTAAGCAATATTGGGTCAGTGGGACCATGGGACTGTCTGCTGCCTGCCCAGGGAGGGGATGGGGAGTTGTGGAGAAGAAAGAATGACCTGATGTGGTGGGAGGGGGAAGGGACCTTGAATAAGGATATACAAGGATAGAAAGTGTGACTTCTTTGTTCATAATAATAATAATAATAAAAAGAAAGAAAAAAATTTTACTTGTTCATTATATTTTTTATAGAAAATAATAACCAGATTCTAATTTCAATGTACAAAGTACAATCATTTATTTTTTTCATTTTATTTAGCAATGATTTGATTTATGCAAAGCTTCAACCATATATTTGATTGATAATGTTCATTTCTGGCCACCTATCTACATGTCACTATCTCTGGAACATAACTATAAGAAGAATCTTGTATGTGAATTAACAGCATAATTCAATTTTATATTGTCTACCTAGAACAGAAATGCAATGACAATGATCTTTACAATGGGCACCTAGAAGAGAAGACAGGAATCAGAATATTGTAGCCTCAAGTCAAGGAATATGGATTCTCACAGGAAGATGAAAGAAACATGATTCCCACCATACCCTCCAAAGAAAACTCAACCTCACAGCATTTTATTACTCTTAAATTTTTATTTACTTATTTATTTATTATTTATTTATTTATTTGTATTTTGCCTGCACACACACACACACACACACACACACACACACACACACACACACACACACATATACCTGCATGAAGGTTTTATATACCATTGAACTAGAGTTAGACAGTTAGGACCAGCCATGTGGTGCTGACAATTGAATCCATGTCCTTTGGAAAAGTAGCCAGTGTCCCCAACAACTGAAACATTTCTCCAGCCAACAATATCTTATTTAGAGACTTCTGGTGTCTAAAGGATTGGGAAAATAATTTTTGTTGCTTTGAACAATCAGGTTGTAGTAAATTTATTATAGCTCCTATTACAGAACTAATACACAAAGATTTTTGAATATTAAAACTGCAGTAACTCTAGGGCCAAAGAAAGAAGTATTATCCCCAGAACAGAAGGAAAACTAGAGTGGTTCTTGAATAAACTAGTACTCTCTTTTATGTTACTAACAGAATTAAGACGACAAATCTAAAATGGTTATTTATTTTACTTTGCTAACACAAGCTCAGAATGAAGCTTTTCTTTTATTAGTAGGGGGCTTTCCTTTTGTACCCTTTGAAACATGGTTCCTTTGATGCTGATGCATGAAGGTAATATATGATGAGGAATTTTTATGACCAGGAGTTCTCTAAATGTACAGAAAGCATCATGCTGAAATATTTGAGTGACTGGCATAAGGCAGTACATGCATAATCAGTATACAAAAATCGATGTAAAATTCAAAGCAAAGATAAGATTACCAAACAAAAGGACCTTATGAACGACACAGGCTGCCTTGATCCTAAAGCTCAAGATTCAGTCCCATTCCTTGTGTTCTTGTGAGGTCTTTCATAGAGGATATCCTGTAATATTGATTTTAAATTGCTTTATTTTACCTTCTGCCTTGTCTTTTGTCCGAGTTGGTTCATTCCAATTTGCAGTCCAATTTTAGTTCTCAGTCTAGAAATAAAATATTTACTTTCTCACATTACTGTTATCATTACAGCTCCATCTGGTCTTCATGCTGATTCAGGCATTTCACCATACTGTTGTCCACTTCTGTTCAGAATAACCCATTTCTTCAATGTAAAATCATTCATTAAAATGATTGGTCATCAGACATATATAGCTTATTTTCTTCAGAATTAACTAGGAAAAAGGAAATGAATAAATTAGTGGTGTAGTTTTAGATAGTAAAGAATAAAGGATGGTGAAAGGACCATGACCCAAGGTTGGAAAAGAGAAGTGTTGAATTGGATATAAGAAGGGGCATTAGTAACATGGAGATACATTTAAGTTGCAAACATAAATGACAGAAAACAGCATTTGATCAGGGTTCTTGAGAGCTGAACTTTTGAAAAGACTGAAGCAAACATGAAAGCCACAGTGGAGAACCAACCAGGAAAGATGTATTTGTAGAGATGGCTAGTGTAACTGGAACACTTTAGTATCATCTATAGAGGGCCTTATTGAAGTCAAATGTGAAGGCATTTGGATCAGCAGGAACAACTTGGAATTTTTTTTTCTCTCTCTTTTTTTTTTTTTTTGGAAGGTTTTCTTGAAAAGCTTAGAAAAAGCAGGGTCATTAGTTATTTCTTAAAAGCATACACTTTAAAAATCCGAGCCTTTTGACAAACATGGGGTCAATGAGACAACAATAGACATGAGAAGTTACTTCACAGAGCTTTTATAAACTCAGGAATGTGCATATGTGTTGAAACAGGGAAGTTGCAGTAGAAATGCTTATTCATGTTAAAGATATGCAAACTCAGAGGAAAGCACTAGAAACTATCATTTTCACAGCAAACTCTTGAGAAACTTAATTACATATCACTATGATTCTCCCTGGGCAAAAGGGTGAAAGTGTGCCTAATGTTGGAGGTGATCACTGAATCTCTCATTAGAAGATATCAATGCATCATAATGAAATGGCAATTGCTAAATATTGGAGATATAGTTGTGACTAAAAGTATGCTTAAACCTATTTTTTTTTTAGATAGGATAAAAAACTTTGTAATAAGTGTACAGTGAATTAGAAAGAACAGGCTTTTGTGACTGTTTTATTTTCCTAAGTGATAATTTGAACAAGAATCATCTAATCCCAGGTATGGCCTCAATATACGTAATTTCTTGAAAGGTGAAAGTGTTAATTAGTTTAGAAAAACTTGACCTCTTGAGATGATGGAATTGTGGGTTTCTGAATAAAATATAAAATTATATGAAAGATATATGGGAATGCTTTTGTGATAAGCAAAGATCCATTCACCTGAAATTTTAGCAGAAGTAATAGTTCCATGAAGGTGATAGTGACACTTGCAGCCACAACATGTCTAGAAGTTGTTCATTGAATAGCTTTTAGTTTAGCTGCTAATGAAGCCTTTTAATAAACAATAATTAATGGCCGGTTTCTGTGCATCTTGAAGTTGCATGAGTACTGGACCTATTTGGTGGACTCCACTGTTGAAAGATGGTCTAATCACTGTCTTATAAGTTCAACAGGCCCCATAGACCCTTCCAAGACTGCCTGTGCTAGGGGAAGACCATGTAACCTCCTCTAGATTAAAATATAACATATATATGGAAGGTAGATGATATAAAAATTTGTTCAATTAGTGTCTGCCTTAGGTGGACCCTTTATTAATAATCTTGCTTCTTTTGCCAACACTTGGTCTTTGCCTTATTAATGGATTTTCTTTTTAAGGAACTGAGTCAGCAGCATCCAGCCAATGGTTCTTAAGTCCTATTACTCTGAACTCTTGGGAAGGTAAGACCCATGACAGGGTCCTGTCGTTCATTGGTACTTCTAAAGGGGAAATGTAGGACCTAGGGCATCACTGGTTACACTGCTGCCGTGACATGTGGGGCCCAAAACAGCTTGGCCATCCTGCTACCAAATAGGCTTTATAGCAATCAGCTAAGGCCTGAGCTTCAGTTTACTGGCAGAAGCCACGTAGTTCCCAGGAAAAGTCACAAAACTGACACCACCTAGGAATGGGCCAATCAGCATTCCAGAAGAAAATACCTAATATTCTAGAGAAAGCCATTATAGATATCACTGAATGTCCTTTAGCTCAGAACACACCCATTTTTCTTTTATTGAAGATACTCCAAGACAAATATCAGCCAATCAGAATTCTGAACCCTGAAATATCCCTCACCTTCAAACTCTACTATTAAAAACCCCCACCATGCCTGGGCTCTCTGGGCTCTCAAATTTTATGAGTGCTTTGGATACATGGAGAATCAAGCTTAAGCTTGTTTGAATAAAAGCTCTTTGTTTTTACATATGAAAAAATTAGAGGTACTTTAAAATTATTGTTTGTGTTTCAGTTATCACTGTGATAACTATTGCACAAATTCTACTTGATCTTATAATAAAAACCTGGAGCTAGATATTGGGGAAAAGCTGAAAGATCAGAAAGACAAATAAACAAGCTATACTTACTTCTCACCTACCCACTCCTCACAAATTCTCAGACTGAGTGCCTCTGATTTCTTAGGCCAAAAGGAAAGGTGGTGTCAAGCCAGAGCCTGTGTATTTCCCAAGTACCTGGAGCATAGATATGGGATCCCAAATACTAGGATTAAATGTGTGTGTGTGTGTGTGTGTGTGTGTGTGTGTGTGTGTGACCACCACCACCTGATTCTGTTTGGCCTTGAACTCATAGAGATCTGGATGAATTTCTTCCTCCTGAGTGATGGGGTTAAAGGTGTGGGCCATCATTCCCTGATCTCTATGGTTAACTCTGTGAGTGGCTCTGTCCTCTAATTTTCAGGCCAACTTTATTAGATATATAATATATCACCACAGACAGAAAAGCACTTTAAAATTGAGGATCCTAAACAATCTCTATGATGCCTAGCCATTCACTGGTCAAGAAATTGAATAGGATACAGAAAGGTGTTTTGGTTTTTGTTTTACAATATTGGACCTTTGGAGACTCAAATTCTGAAAATGAATTTATGGCTTTTTCACTCACAAGGTCAGCACCAGGAATGGGATGACTGGAAGTCTAACACTACTCACTGACTAATCTGCCTACCATTTTCCTATGGCCTGGATTCATTCTTGCCTGTTCTTGGAACACATAACTTCTACACAGAGAAAACCGATAAAAATAAACTTTGGAAACTATATAGTCTTCCTTCTATCCAGCTCTGCCAATGCAATCTAAAATTTCCATATTCAAGGGGAAGAACATTAGATACCTAGTAAGTGGTCAGGAAACAATGTACTGTAGAAGATGTGTGGGAAAGGATTCAATAATCACCTCTTAAGTATAATCTGGTGTAGTTTGTAGAGTATCTAGCATAGTGTATAAAGTGTAAGAAGCACTTCATTATGTTAACTGATGATGATGATAAATGATAATTATAAGCAGGACATTTGAGCACATGTGTAATTTTTTTGTTTTGTTTTGTTTTGTTTTGTTTTTGCAGTGGTAGTCACATGGTGATTAAGTTTGGTAACTGAGCTACATTCTCATCCCTGAATACATTTTTCTGTTATGAAAATAAGAATTCAGGAAGAAACTTGCCTTATATTACAACAACCAAAATATCATTACAAATATATTTATGGCTGTGGCTGACATTTTTGTGTATGTTACAGCATAGTGAAAATAAGTTTTGTAAGCATTTTTAAAAAATGAACTTAGTGATTATACAATAGAAGTATGTTCTTGAGAGCAATGAATTCTGAAATTATTACTATACTAAGAATTTATTTTTTATTGTATTTGTGTTTCATTAATATAACCAGGAAAGGTCTGAGTAAAGCACACTGTGACTTTCAATAACACCAACATTTTTACTTGGATTTGGTGTTGGATAGTCTTGGTGCCCCATTCAGATGCCACTTGGAGGATTGAAGTATCATCTGCCCTATGTTGGTTACAGCTGTCACCTTCTATAGAAGATTGCTTTTGGCAGTGTGGGAGCTTCCTTGTTCAGGACACTCTGTGCTCATCTTGAGAAATCAATGACAGATGTGGAGATATGTAACATAAGCTTGTACCTTTAAAGTTCTCCCATTTCTATGTCAATCTCTCTCGAAACAGAGGTCACACTGGCTCTAGCTTGCAGAAGAAAGTCCACCCATACTCTACTCTACTTTCTTTATCCCCTTCTGATAAGTCTGACACCATAAATCAGAAGTGTCCCAACTTATATCCCACATTCTGCTTCTAAAAAAGATACTTAGGAGAACTGATTGATAGTCTCTTTGAAAAAGAGTTATCAGGAATTGTATATTGACTCAAAAGTAGATTAAGTTGTACTGAGTTCAACTACTAAGTTCGAAGTATTTGCTTCAGGAATACATTTGACTTTTTATAGATAAGAGCATTAGAAGAGAAAGTCGGAAGCAATCTTAGGCATGCATCACTGCAGGTAGAAAAAGACTTTGGAGAGGTGACAGAACCAGCCACAAGGAAAGGAGTGCTAAAGAGGTAAAAATGTATAATAACTCTGAGAACAAAGATCCTAATGAAAATAGAAGACAATGACTGTGCCTTTAGAAAAATATAGAGTTAGTGTTTTATTGAAGTGTTTCTTGTGAAATCCATCTGTCCTTTAGACTTTGAGCCTTATATAACTGATCTATGGAGTTGAAAGCCCAGGTACTTACATAAAGATGACTTTGTGAAATAAAATTGAATTTTATCTTTAACTCCAGCAACATGCTGTGGCTTGGCCTTGAATTACTCAGAGGCCTTGAAGATATCTGATATCCAGGATTTTCATTTAAAACCTTTATGATAAATTGTTTGATTTGGTCTTTTTTCTCCCTCAAGTTTAGTATCACTTTAGAAACTTCACTGAGGATAGATATAAGAGTATCATGATGAGCGCTGGTCTCCAGGCGTTGTCTATGCACTCAGTATATTCACAGCATGCCCACTCCACACAGGGCAGAGCTCAAACTGCATAGTTCCACCCAGCACAGTGTTCTGTGTGTTACTCAAGATCTGTCTCAATGTTTCACCAACACTACCTAAAAAAAGAATCCCCACTCCCCAAATTAACTCTTCTTATTGAAATAAAAACCTTGATCCTACATTTGTCATTTATTTAACATTATTTAATATTTGTAGTCAGATTTAATAATTTGCATCCCAGTCAGAAATAATAGTGATTTTACAATATATTAGGCCAGAATCAGTAAGTATATCTCATTAGCAAGGAAGCAGTCACCATTCAGATATAATAATTACATTCCTTTGAGGAGATGGTTATTGAATTTTATGTTACTTAATTCAACACATCATTCAGTGTCATTTGTTGCTCATTAAGTTACCAGGTAGCATGTAATGGTTAAGTCCAGTCTCAGAATTCTGTTGCCTTTATCTACATTGCTTACTGGAATTTTAATAAACATATGCATCACTGAACAATTAGACATTATAATATGAGTTAAGAAGAACATTTTGGGTTATGGAAAATTTGAAAATTATACAGTCTATATTTTTTTGATTCTTGTTGTTTATTGAACAGGTACATAAAGCAAGCTTAACAAAGCCCCTTGGTAATCAGTTTACACAAGCTTTTCCTTTCCCTATAGTTATGGCACAGAAACGAGGACAGAGGAGACAGAGGAGCAGGTAATTTGGGAAATAAGTAATAAAGTCATGGAGGTGGTTCCAAAAGAAAATGTGGTTAAATGAAATGCATATATTTTAGTTTTAAGAACATATTATTTAGGTTAAATGAACTAGTAAAATAACAAGCAAAAATTGTGAGCTTGGAATGAAATATATTCTAAACACATAGCCTACATGCCTTCATAAATCTCATTTACTCTGGCAGAAAGAGGATTGGATGGAGGAAAATGCTCACTGCAGCTCCTGCATGCTCACTTGACCATTGGCTTGTTTATCCAAGCTCAGTGGGTAAACATATCAGCATGGCACTGCCAGCTCTTTTCCCTTGAGAGATATTTATCTTTCATTGTGCAGCTTTGCTTTCTCTGACTAAAGAGAATTTTCAGTTTACAAGCAAAGACTTTTCAAAAGGACAATTTATATGCACAAAGAAATATTTTTTTCTTAATTAATGTTAACACAAATGCCTTTTGTGTTAACAAACACAAAGAAGCATGTGCTGGGTTGTGATTGCAACACATTTGTCGTTATGTAGTATTTATGAAGATATAACAACCTTATTTATTCTTGTCTGAAACAAGAAAGCCGTTTATTTGTTTAAGCAGTATCTACAATATACCCCCTGAAATAATTATAATTTTCTGCTTAGCACATTTTGAACTCAAGTGAACAACGTGTAGGGAATTCACATATACACTCCCATTTTGTACCTTGTATATTAAGTGCTGTTTAGTAAAAATACCTCTGAGGAACACATAATTCATATCTATTGGTATTTTGACATTCTGAATTTGATGCATTCAGATAAGAAATATTACACAAATGTGGCATACAGTCAAATTATTCTGCAATGAATTTCACATTAATACCACATTTATAGAACAATTTAATTTAAAAGCCACATAGTTGTGGTTTGAAGCTTGGACATACTTAGCCTTTTTATTTTTTCTTTTTATTTTTTCTTTTTACAGTCCACTAATGAGTGAGTACATCCCCTGATTATCTTTCTGGGTTTGTGATACTTCGCTCAGGAGGATATTCTCCAAATCCATCCATTTACCTGCAAATTTTAGGTTGTGAGGAAAGTGGATCTGCCTGGAGTGGATGCTGAACTAAACCACCTTGGGACCACCTGCCCTTGCTGGGGAGGAGATAAAGTGATAGAAGAATGAGTGACTGGAAGTGGCGGGAGGGGGAAGGGAGTCTGAACAAAGGGATGCATGGATAAAAAATATGACTTTATTCATAATAAAAAACCCAAAAAAGCCGCATAGTTAAGATGATTGTGTGCATTATAGTAATAACAAAGTGAGAGTAAATATTAAGAGTCTTTTTTGAAGTAAATCTGCCAAAATAAATAGAACAGAAACTAGAGGTATAGTGGGATTTAGAGGTTGTGTAAGAAAACGCTAGTGACATCAGAGAATCTGGAACCTGACACATCACTCAATGATTACTTTAAAAATATAGACCATTCAATACAGTTACAATATAGCTTCAAGTCATATCTTTAACAAGATTTCTAGATAGACTTACCGAATACTCTGAAAATAGTTATAGATGTTTATAGTTAACCCATTAAGACATAACCACTATTTTAGATTTTACAAGACCCCACAGAGATGTCATCACCCACAAGCCAGCAGGAAGCAACCTTACAAAAAATTTTGCCCTATGCAGATAAGATTTGTCCCCTAAAAATTAGAGATAATTATCATTTTGATAAAATAATTCTAAGTTCGAGTTCTTGCTTCGACAAAGCTTTCGACTCAGCGTGTGATTTCCCCTGGTGGCTGGGGGTGCTGGATCGTCGACACTCATCATCTTGCTCCAACCCCAGGAAGAGGCCGGCTGGTCCGAATCTCCCCCACGTCATTCTGCCAGACAGAAAGAGTCCGGCAATTGGTGCCCCATGTGAGGAACGGTTTACTCAATGGAAGTTTGTAAAACGAGTCAATTGGTCTGTGGGTGAGTGCACCCCCATAAGTCATGGGGCAATCTTCTTCTAAACTAAATTCCATCTTGGAGTCCCTGCGAGTCTTACTTAAAAGTGAAGACTTTAATCTTTCTGGCAGTCAAGTCCTTGGGATTGTTCCATGGCTGCCTGATAACAGCTTTTTTGATCGAAACATATAGAGCAGGGCAAAGACCCTGATCTATGGAGCATGGATGGAGAAAGGAGAAATTCCCTGTCTGGGAGCCATTCCAACCATCACTGCCTTGGGCTGCTTTCCACCACAGCCCTCCTGGGATAGAGGGCAGGTCTCCACTCTTAGAAAGGGTGGGGAAAAGAGAAGAGAGAACCTGGGTAGAGGGGTCAGGATGAACAGGGAGCAGCAAAGATCTGCTGGGAAGCCACTGGCGTGGCATGGCGGTACGAACCACCAGGTTGAATTCCACGTGTAGATGATGCAGGTGTGGCCTGTGCCTGACCTAGGCCCACACCTCTACCCCTTTGGTGGGTCCTCGTGGTCCTCGAAGAGGCCCCTCATCCCTTGTATCTTCTACTGGCCCTTTCCATGCCCTCTATGCCTCTACCCTATTGTGTGTATGTGTGTGTGTGTGTGTGTGTGTGTGTGTGTGTGTGTGTGTGTGTGTTGCATTAGGAGGAAGTGACCAGTCTTCCTTGTGAATGTTAATTCCGTAAAAACCGGCCTAACCAGTTAATTGCCCCGGGTTGATCCTAATGGTGACCCAGGGGAGGTGCACCCTCTGGTGGTCTCTGGCCTACTTCCTTGGTCAGGACATCCAAGTGGGATGCAAACCCCAAAGGCTTCGCTCCAATTATCTCTGGCAGATTGATGCCATACATTATTCTCTATTTTATTTGGAAAGCTTAACAAGCTTATCCATGTCTTTCTTACTGTGGATACCTTCAGCACCTGCCGGAGAAAACTCCAAACATGCTATCAGCCACATGCTTCAGTGCTTTGCCATCCTTGGTTTATCTGACCAAATTAAAACAGATAATGGATCATGCTTTGTTAGCAAGGCCTTTTTAGACTTTCTACAAACCTGGAAGATCACATTCCAATGGCATCCCTTATAATTCCAGGGGCCAGGCCATAGTAAAAGAAATAAAAAAAAATTTAACCAAACACTTAAGTCTCAATTACAAAAACAAAAGGGGGAGTCCCTACCCCCACATGATCAATTGCAAAAGACATTGTCTACCCTAACTATTTTAAATTTTTCTAGAGAATATAAATACTGGTCTCCTTAAAAAAAAAATGGTCTTCATCAGTTACCTACAGTTCTATTTGATAGTAGACCCATTAACTGGACCTTATAGGGGACCAGACCCACTCCTCACTGCAGGAAGAGGGTTTGGATGTGTCTTTCCCCCAAAATGAAAAGAGGCCCATCTGGGTGCCTGCTAGAGATCTTAAATACTTACCCCAACAAGGGTATGATGACAATAATGTTTCCAGGGAGTGTCCCACCCCTGAGAATTGCCTTTCTGCTTCTCCCTCAGGAACCACTCATCTTGCTGGCACTCATCCTGGTGCTGATGACAGCTGCCCAGCCCAGTGATAGAGGATTTTGGAACCCAGAAGATGCCAGGGCCATTCTGGCCAACCAGATAAGAAAGCCCTTTGATTGCCTGGGAGAGACATATAAGGTCTTGTCTGTACACGGGCGATTCCACCAGGTAGACTGTGGCACTAAGATTGCGATTAATCTAACCGATACCTCTAGATCCCTAGTCTCCTCATCTAGTAAGTAAATATGTACCAAAAAAAAAAAAGCAAAAAAAAAAAAAAAATTATAGCCCTGGTGGATGACAAGCCAGGCCTGGCCTTTGCACAGCCTTTTATCAGACTATGTACTCAGCCTGCTATTCAGCTACACAAATGTGCATTTTTTTGTAGCCCCACAAATAAACCCTATTGTGACTGCAGTGAGGGAACATTCTCAGCCTCACACATAAGGCAGGGAGAGCTCATCATTCAATCAGATTGTGGTAACAAAGTGGCATATAACTATCAATCCTATGGGTTCCTGATCCAACAAGTGGGTATGCATAAATAAACCAAGTCATTCCCACAGTAAATAGCAAATCAGGACCTTGCCCCTGCACCTCATATTATCAGACCACACACATTGCCTGCTATTCAGCAGTACACCAATGTACTTGTGGGTCTGATAACAAAACCTTTTGGGTTACCACCAAGAAGAGTGTTAGCTATGGAGGGACCTTTGGCTCTGCCTTGGAGAGCACACAGTGTGGCACTCAGCCTTGCTGGGGAACCCCTGAAAAATTTGTCTGTTGGAATCTCCAGGCTCCTATAGGTTATTCTGATGTTCCAGGACAAGGCTTGGGACCTACAAGTCCAACACTAAATAGAAAAGCTTGTCCTAGCACAATTTCCAAAGCTTAATTACCACTCTATTGCCCTTCCTGAAAGTCGGGGTGATCTCTTACTTCACCCCCAAACAGAGTCCCTTCTTGATACAATTTTTTCCATGCTCAATTAGACTAACCCCTCCCTTGCGGAGGACTGCTGGCTTTGTCTCAGATTGGGAACCCCCCCCCTTAGGCCATTAGCTCTACCTGTTAATGTTGCCCTTCCTAGCAAGGCCTCTATTAATTCACAAAATTGCTCTCTCATGCTTCTCATTGCTACTCAGCTTTTCCACACACTACCCTTTAACTCTTGTGTGTGGGCTGCACCTTCCCCTAATGATAGCAATATAGATGTAGGCCATGTCCCTCTTTCCTTTTGTGATAGAAACATAACTGTTCCACCCACTCAATATTGCCTACTTTCTGGAACAGTCCTTGTTTGTGGAGGAGGAAAGGCCTATGGCTTTCTTCCTAAGATGTGGACAGGCCTTTGTGCACCTGATGTTCTGGTCCTTGATATAGACATCATCCCTGGGGATGAGGCTGTCCCTGTGCCCTCCTTTGACTATATAGGAGGAAGATCCAAAAGAGCTATTCGAATAATACCACTCCTCATGGGACTGGGGATCATCACAGGTGTTGCCACAGGGGCCACAGGAATTGGCCTGTCCTCACATCTCTTTAGAAAATTATCTCTTCTATTAATTGATGATGTGAAGGCCATCTCCAGCACCATTCTTGATCTTCAGAGTCAATTAGACTCTCTAGCTAAGGTGGTTCTCCAAAACAGGAGAGGGTTAGATCTACTAACTGCGAAAAGGGGGGTCTTTGCTTGTTTTTTGCAGGAAAAGTGCTGCTTTTATGCCAATAAGCGGGAATTGTCTAGGATAAGATAAAAAACAAAACAAAACAAAAAAAAACAAACAAAAAAACTCCAAGAAGACCTAGAGAAGAGACGGAGAGATCTTCAAGACAATCCCCTGTGGACGGGCCTTCATGGACTCTTACCCTACTTCCTTCTCCTTCTCCTCATCCTTACCATTGGGCCTTGTGTGATCAATAAGATCACACAGTTTATCCAACAATGGCTAGAGATGGTTAAAATTAACCAAATAGAAGTACTCTATCAGAGACTAGCTACTCAGGAGCCTGGTTCCTCATATAACTGGTTGTCCTCTAATGAAAGCCCCTCTTATGCTCTCCATCTGACCAATGACAGGTAAGATCCCCATGGGGGAGACAACCTAAGACAGGGGCCACGTCTTAACAAAAACAGAAGAGGGCAATGTAGGGCCCTTCTGAGGCTGGGGGGTAAGGCCCTGTGTAAATTCCTAAGCCTTCCTAGAGTTTAGCGACCTGTCTCTGGCCATAAACTCCACTTGTGAGTGACTCAGCATAGCCTGATCTAAGACTGCCTCTGCCTAGCCTCTGCTATCATGCTACTGGCCCTTTTCCCCCACCCCACCTACCCTAGCCCAAAATTCCCACTCCCCTCTCACAGCCCTATATAAGCCCCAGACTGATGCAATAAAATGAGTTCTTGCTTCGAAAAAAAAATTATAAGTTAAAATTAAGTTACAACTAAAACAATAAGCTTTTGTAAGGCCAAGGACACAGTCAATAAGACAAAATGACAGCACATAGAATGGGAAAAGATTTTTACCAACCCTATAAGTGACAGAGGATTGATCTCTAAAATATATAGAGAACTCAAGAAACTAGAGCCCCAAACCCTAAATAACCCAATTAAAAATGGGATTCAGAACTAAAAAGGAAATTCTCAGCAGAAGAATTAAAAATGGTTGAAAGGCATATGAATAAGTGCTCAACATCTTTAGCCATCAGAGAAATGCAAGTCAAAACAACTTTGAGATATCACCTTACACTTGTCAGAATGGCTAAGATTAAAAAGAAAGATGACAGCCTATGGTGGAGAGGATGCGGAGCAAGGAGAACACTCCTTCATTGTTTGTAGGAGTGTAAACTTGTCCAGCCACTATGGAATGCAGTACAGTGGTTTCTCAGAAAACTGGGGGCCAATCTCTCCAAGGATCCAGCAATACCATTTTTAGGCAAATACCCTAAAGACACACATTCACACCCCAAAAGCATTAGCTCAACTATGTTCATAGCAGCATTATTCATAATAGCAAGAACCTAGAAACAACCTAGATCCCCCTCAACTGAAGAATGGATTAACAAACTGTGGTACATCTACACAGTGGAGTACTACTCAGCAGTAAGAAAAAATGATATCCTAAAATTCACAGGCAAATGCATGGATTTGGAGACTATCCTCCTGAGCGAGGTATCACAAACTTAGAAAGAGAAGCAGGGGATGTACTCACTCATTAGTGGACTTAAAAAAAAAAAAATGTCATTGTGTACAAGAGCTCAAGGCTAGAACATAGCTAAACGACACAGTGTTTCACTTCTGCACTGATAGCCTCTCGCAGGGATGTGGGTGAGGAAGTCTTGTTTTGTTTACTGTGCTGGCCACAGGGTGTTTAATTATGCTCCAGTAAATAAATGAGCAGCACGAATGGGCTTTTTTGTAATGCGAAGATCATAAGAGTGGGTATGAAAGTAAAAGGACTGATAACTGAGTTTGATGAGGTGCATGATGCAAAATCACCAAATAATAAAAAAAAGCAAAAAAGTTAAAATTAAGTTACAAATAAAGCAATAACATAGACATAAATAAATTATTATATCTACCTAGAAATAATTATTAAATAAATATAAGCCAAAGACAATTTATACAAATATAAATGCCTAAATATTAATACAAATATAAAATTATTTTATATGTTTAACTAAAATAATCTCTATACTAATATAAATTTAAATCTAAAATTGTTTTCCATATATCTAACATAATTTATATATTAATACAAAATTAAATTATGCTCCAGTAAATAAATGAACAGCATGAAAAAATTAAATCTATAATTACCTTATTTTACATGCTTCTAACTTTGTTTAAAATATTTTATACAATAATACATATTAAACATATTATTGTCATTCCCAACATGTAACTTCTACCTCTGTTTATTTATGCTAGCCATAATGTATAATTACATTAGTCATAATATGTTTTATATACCTCTGTTTAGATATTTTATATAATGACATATATTTAAGATACTATTGTCACTGACATGGTATGTATATCCTAGTTAATATTCATCATCATACTTAAAGTCATTATTCAAAAACTATATACCCATTTATAGACTGCCTATTTTTACAATATAAACTCTAGCCTTTAAGATGATTAAAATTACAAATCACCATTACTTAAGTTTGCCACATAAATAGTCATGCTGTTCAAGATTCCCCAAAACACAATAAAATATATCAGATAGAGAGGTATCTTCACCCACTTCATAGACCTAAAAAATACGACATTTAATGTTTCATTATTCAAAATTCAACCATGAGACACAACAACTCCTGACATCACTGTTCCTTTCCCGAAATAGTGTTAGATATTAAAGACATCACACAAAACTTTTATCTTCCTTTTCAGACTATGGCCTAATAGATAAAATGCTGCCTTTTCCATGGCTAATGTCAACACACACACCTTTCAATCTAGACAAGCAAAATAAAAATTAAAGTCTGCCAAAGCATGCCTAAATAAAATAAGACAGTCCTCCAAAAATACCCTACATCTAAAAATGTCTATCAGATATCCTAGGCCTACAACAAAAAATGAAAATACTCCAACTTTACAAAAAAAGCCATAAATAACTGTCCAAATAACTAACTGCTGCTGTCCTCTCCTAAATCTTCAAAACTACTCTCTTATGCTTCTCACCTTCAGATAACATATTTTCCCACTAACATCTTTTTTTTAAACTTCAATATCTGTCATCAATTTTTATTTTTTTTTAATAAAGGCTCCAGATAAAAGTTTTAATTTTACAAACAGTAGAATCAGAAAACAACCAAGTGTTTAAACAAATGTATATCAGGTGAAAACTTTTCTTTTAGAGATATTTCTGCATATGATCCTCATTACTTTAACAATCATAACAAAATACAAAAGTACAAGCTTTACTCTGATAGTCAAAGTCTTAGCTTATTAAAGAAAATAATATAAGAAAGTAAATGCTTCCCATAAACAATGCTACAAGTAACCATTTGTCTAGCTCATAGGAAAAAATGGGAAACTCTGATCCCCTGCACAGAGCAGAGTCAGAGGTTAGCTGAGTCCAGCTCCTGGGCCACTTCTCCAGGGAATTCCTCTCCAGGATCAAGATCACATCCAAGGGCCTGAGGTCAGAAACTTGCCAGTAGACAGGCCCTAGGCTTTAGCTGTGAGAGGCTTCCTCTCGGGATCCCTACTTTGCCCAGTTGGGCTCCATCTCCAGGGCAAACTGCATCATCAGGCAAGGACAGAAGACTCTGAAACTCTGACCTTTGTCCAGTGTAGAGTCAGAGATGAAACATACCCCTTGCTCACAGCATACAGAAGACACAAAAGCCCTCTAGCCACAACTGACTAGGATCTGTCGAAGTGTGAACCACAAAAGACATGGGCAGATGCCAGTGTGAGAATAGATATAACAATATAAAGAACAACAGCATCAGAAGAAACTGGTGGATCTACAACTACAAAATCTGAACAGAGCAATGAAGAGGAATCAGAAAAAAACAACAGCAAAAACACCCTTATGTAGATTATGAAAGCCTTCCAAGAGGATACAAAAAGTTTGTATAAAGAAATAGAAGACAATACAAACAAAACATTGGAAGAGATGAAGAAATCCTTTAAACAAAACTAAGAAGACGAAAAACAAAAAAAAAATGAAAGAAACACTCCAGGAAACAAATTGAAATAGAAGCAATAAAAAAGGCTCAAAATAAAGTAAAGATGGAAATAGAAAACCTGAAGAAAAGAGCTGGAACTACAGATACAAACATAACCAACAGAATCCAAGAGTTGGAAAAGAGAATCTCTGGGGTGGAAGACTCAATAGTGGATATAGATACATCAGTCAAAGAAAACATGAAAACCAAAAAAGCCATAATACAAAATGTTCAGGAAATCTGAGACACCATGAAAAGACCTAACCTGAGAATAATAGGAATAGAAGAAGGAGAAGAATACCAGCTCAAAGGCAAACCCAAGTTTTGAATCTATTGGTGGTCAGGCACATTCTCGAGATCCCTCCCAGACTCCTCCAAGACCTGAGCCCTGCCCTCAGGCATTAAATAGTCTTTTCCTGAAACAAAGCTTTGAAATGGCAAATCTATGCATTCATACCCTGAGTATAAAGTCAACCCCAGTTCCTGACCTCAAACCAGGCAACCCCCTGATAAGATCTAGCCACTGAGTCACACAAACTGATGCCAGATCATAGCAAGAGAATAAAAACTAGAGCTTAACTGAAGTTGTAGTTGGAAATGGCAGACTTTATTCAGGAAGACCTAAGAGTAGTTTAGTGAAAGAGATGTATGTAAGGAAGGGGCATATAATGGAAAATGCACTTGCTCTTATTCCCAGCTTACTCCTTAAAAAGGTTGCCTGGTTTGGCTGCTGGGAATCAAGCAAAAACAAAACCACTACTACCAAAAACCTCTTTCATCATCCAGCTTTTAATAACATCTTGTTTCTTCAAGACTGATTGGCCCATCTGGAGGCCACAGCTAAAGGCTTCTTGTGTGCCATACCAATGAGATCAAGACCAGTAGAGGCCTGATGCTTCAAGAATTGCATGCATCAAGAGAAAACTTTTCACCATGTGTATTTATGGCTTTGATACAAATGGAAGCTTGTCAGTGACCATAAAATCAACATAAATTGTTTTTTTCAGCTTAGAAAATGTGGTCTACTAAAAGGACTGAAAAAAAAAAATGACTTTGCTCATTACAGATGGCTGCAAGCTGTTCTTGTTGTCTTGGGTGGGATGACCTAGAGTGAGGACTTCACTAATTAGACCAGGAAGCAGAATCAAAGCAGAAAGCAGTCAAATGACTCATTGAAGATCTTTTAAGAGAAAATTACAAGTTAAGTAAGGTCAATTCATTTGTGGTGTATTTTTAATTTTTTTTAGATAAAATACTCACAAATCTTAAATTTAAGAAAACCTGTCAATTTATAATATTCTTATAAAAAATGTAAATTTTGATATAGCAAAATTTCAAGTCTAATTTTACTGATAAGCCTTTTCTATTTCAATATGATGTATTATTCAAGTTCAACCAAAATGAAATTTTTTTCAAAATGAAAGGTGATGTATGCACCAGTAAAAGAGACTTGGTCATAACTATGATAGACCATGCTAAATATATAATTCATAAAGTATTGAGTAATTGCATTTTCAATTTTAAAAGAGGCCAATGCACATCTGAGCATGAACAATGAATGACCTTCACCTGTCATAATTTTAACATAAATTTTAAACATACAATTATGTTTAATTAGAAAATGATATTTAAATGAAAATGATATTTAAAATATAGTAATGGGATTCTTTGACTGGGAACCTATTCCTCATACTGGATTGCCTTGTCCAGTATAAATATAAAGAGAATTGCTTAGTCTTAACACAACATGGTGTATCATACTTTGTTGATACCATGGGAGACCTGCCCCTTTCTGTTCAGTAACAGAGGAGTAGTAGATTGTAAAGGAACAGAGTGGAAGTGATGGGTAGAAATGAGAAGATAGGAGGGAGGGGAAATTTCAATAAGGAAATAAAATAAATTAATTAAATAATAAAAAGAAAAGAATACTAAAATTTTGTCTAGTACTTTCTAAGAAAAAATATGTGCCCCATATAAGATTAAATTTATTATAAATAAAATATAAGAATGATAGATAGGTTGGTTCCGGTTCTGGTTCCAGGACCGAGTGCTGTCTGCAGAGCGTGTTCCAGAGCACTCTGGAGCAGGCAGAGACAAACTCTGCCTGTCACTGTCCCCCAAGCTGCTGCTGAGGGAATTTGCATGACTACCCACCTCCAACTGGGCGATCAGATAAGGACTGGGGACCCTGTAGGACAGACAAAGACCCTGCCCAGAGGTGAGGAGGGGTCAGCAGACCACAGCGCCTGTATCCTTGCAAGAGAGAGGAGACTTGTGCTCCTGTCAGTTTCAGTTCCAGTTCCAGGACTGAGTGCTGACTGCAGAGTATGTCCTAGAGCACTCTGGAGCAGCCAGAGATAAACTCTGCCTGCCACGGCCCCCACAGCTGTTGTTGAGGGAGTTTGCACAGCCGCCACCCCGCCTCCAATTGGTCGAACAGAGAAAGATTGAAGACTTGAAATTCAGTCCCCTACCATACAGTGTAGAAGTAGTGATTGAGCAGATCTTTTCCTCAAAGGTCACAGGAGGCACACAAGCCTGAGTGCCACAACTGACCAGGAGCCACCTCATTGTAAACCACTAAAGCCATGGGCAGACACCAGTGCAAAAACTTACATAATAATATAAAGAACAACAAGGTAACTCCAGAAGAAAGTGGCAATTCTACAAATACAAGACCTGAACTGAGCAATGAAGAGGAAACAGAAGGAAGCATCACCAAAAATTCCTTTTTGATGATCATCGAAGCTTTCAAAAAAGATATGAAAATAGCCTTAAAGAAATAGAAGAAAATACAAACAAAAAATTGGAAGAGATGAACAAATCTATGAAAGAAACATGACAGGAACTAAAAGCTAAAAATAGAAGCAATAAAAACAGCACAAAATGAGGCAAAGATAGAAATAGAAAATCTGAAAAAAAAAAAAAAAGCTGGAACCACAGATACAAGCATAACAAACAGAGTTCAAGAGATGGAAGATAGAATCTCTGAAGTGGAAGACACAGTAGCTCAAACAGATATATCAGTCAAAGAAAATGGTAAAACTAAAAAAGCCATAACTCAAAATGTTCAAGAAATTTGGGACACCATGAAAAGACCTAATTTGAGAAGAATAGGAATAGAAGGAGAGGAATACCAGCTCAAAGGCACAGATAATGTTTTCAATAAAATCATAGAAGAAAACTTTCCTAACCTGAAGAAGTAAATGCTTATAAAGATACAAGAAGCTTACAGAACACCAAATAGATATGACCCCAAAAAAAGTCAGCGCACCACATAATAAACAAGCCACAAAACATACAGAACAAAGAAAAAGTTTTAAGAGCTGCAAAAGAAAAGGGCCAACTCAAATATAAAGGCAGACCCATCAGAATAATGCCTGACTATTCAATGGAAACGATGAAAGCTAGAAGGGCTTGGTCAGAAGTTATACAGACGCTAAAACAGCATGGCTGCCAAACTAGAATACTATACCCTGCAAAATTATTAATCACCATAGATGGAGTAAACAAGATATTTCAGGACAAAGTCAGACTGAAAGAATATCTATCTACCAATCCAGCACTTCAAAGAGTATTAGAGGGAAAACTCCAACCTAAGGACCCCAGATACACCCACGAAATCAGAAACAAACAATAAGTCCACAGAAGAATACCCTAGAGAAAGGAAATACAAACAAGTTACCACCAAAAATGGCAGGAAATATCAATCAATGGTCACTAATTTCCCTTAATATCAATGAACTTAACTCTCCTTTAAAACGCCACACACTAACAAGATGGATACAACAACAGAAGCCATCCCTCTGTTGCCTACAAGAAACACACCTCAAATGCAAGGACAGACACAAGCTTAGAATAAAGGGTTGGGAAAAGATTTTCCAGTCAAATGGTCCTAAGAAACAACCAGGAATTGCAATCCTAATATCTAACAAAGTAGACTTTAAGCTAAAAGCAATTAAAAGGGACCAAGATGGTCACTACTTATTCATCGCAGAAAAAATTGGTCAGGAGGAGATTTCAATCTTGAATATTTATGCCCCTAATATAAGGGCACCTACTTATGTAAAAGAAACACTGGTAAAGCTCGAATCTCACATCAATTCTGATACCCTAATAGTGGGAGACTTCAATACCCCACTTTCAACCCTGGATAGATCAAGCAGACAGAGCATCAACAGAGAAATAAGGAGTCTAAAAGAGGTTATGATTGAAATGGATTTAATAGGTATCTACAGAAGCTTTCACCCAAAGGCAAAGGAATATACATATTTCTCAGCTCCTCATGGAACTTTCTCCAAAATTGACCACATAATTGGTCATAAAGCAAATATCAACAGATACAAAAAATGGAAATAATCCCTTGTTACATATCAGACCATCAGGGCCTAAAGTTAGAGTTCAACAACATCAAAATCCAAAGAAAGCCTACCAACTCATGGAAACTAAACATCACTCAGCTGAACCATCTCTGGGTCAAGGAAGAAATTAAGAAAGAAATCAAAGTCTTCCTAGAATTTAATGAAAATGAATCCACAACATATCCAAAATTGTGGGGCACAATGAAAGCAGTCTTAAGAGGAAAATTCATAGTGCTAGATGCCTATATGAAAAACCTAGAGAGATCCCACACTAGACCTAACAGCTCAGCTGAAAGCCTTAGAACAATTAGAAGCAAACTCACCTAGAAGGAGTAGAAGGCAGGAAATAATCAAACTTAGAGCTGAAATCAATACAATTGAAACAAAAAGAACAATACAAAGAATCAATGAATCTAAGAGTTGGTTCTTTGAGAAAGGTAACAAGATAGATAAGCCCTTAGCCAAACTAATCAAAACACAGAGAGAGAGTGTTCAAATCAACAAAATCAGAAATGAAAAGGGGGACATGACAACAGACCCCTAGAAAATACAGAGAATTATCAGATCATATTTTGAAAATGTGTATTCCACAAAAATGGAAAACCTAGAAGAAGTGGAAAGCTTTCTGGACAGGTACCATCTACCAAAATTAAATGAAGATGAAATTAATTACCTAAACAGTCCTATACCCCTTAAGAAAATTGAAGCTATCATTAGAAACCTCCCCAAAAATAAAAGCCCTGGTCCAGATGGTTTCCATGCCGAATTCTACCAGACATCAAAGAAGAATTTCTACCGTTACTCCTCAAACTATTTCACACAGTAGACACTGAAGGAATATTGCCAAATTCCTTTTATGAGGCCACAATTACCCTAATACCTAAGCTACTCAAATACACAACAAAGAAGAGGAATTACAAACCAATTTCCCTCATGAATATTGATGCGAAAATTCTCAACAAAATTTTGGCTAGCCGTATACAACAATGTATAAAAGATATCATCCACCACGACCAAGTAGGCTTCATCCCAAAAATGCAGGGCTGGTTTAACATACAAAAAACTATAAGTGTTATCCATCATATAAACAAACTAAAGGAACAAAACCTCATGATCATATCCTTAGATGCTGAAAAAGCCTTTGATTAAATCCAACACTCCTTTATGACTAAAGCCCTGGAGAGATCAGGAATACAGGGAGAATACCTAAATATAATAAAGGCGATTTACAAGAAGCCAAGGGCCAGTATCAAACTTAATGGAGAAAAACTCAAAGCAATTCCACTAAAATCAGGAACTTGACAAGGATGTCCTCTCTCCCCTTATCTATTCAATATAGTTCTTGAAGTTTTAGCCAAAGCAATAAGGGAACAAAAAGAGATTAAGGGGATACAATTTGGAAAAGAAGAAGTGAAACTATCTTTATTTGCAGATGATATGATTGTATACATAAGGAACCCACAAAATTCTTCCAAGGAACTGCTACAGCTGATAAACACCTTCAGCAATGTAGCAGGATACAAGATTAACTCAAGGAAATCAGTAGCCCTTCTATAAACTAAAGATGGAAGAGCTGAAAAAGAAATAAGAGAAACATTACCCTTCTTAGTAGCTGCAAATAGTATTAAATACCTTGGAGTAACTATAACCAAAGAAGTAACAGACCTATTTGACAAAAATTTTAAATCACTGAAGAAAGAAATTGGAGAGGATATCAGAAAATGGAAAGCTTTCCCATGTTCCTGGATAGGTAGGATCAACATAGTAAAAATGGCAATTCTACCAAAGGCAGTCTACAGATTCAATGCACTGCCCAACACAATATTTCTTGGACTTTGAAAGAACAATACTCAATTTCATTTGGAATAACAGGAAAGCCAGGATTGCCAAAAACAATTTTACAAAACAAAAGAACCTCAGGAGGTTTCACCATCCCTGACTTCAAGTCATACTATAGAGCTACAGTAATAAAAACAGCCTGGTACTGACATAAAAACAGACTTGTGGATCAATGGAGTAGAATAGAGGATCCAGGCATTAACCCAAAAACCTATGAACACCTGATCTTTGACAAAGAGGCCCAAAACATTCAATGGAAAAAAGATAGTATATTTAACAAATGGTGTTGGCATAGCTGGATGGGAGTGTGTAGAAAAATGCAAATAGATCCGAGCCTGTCACCCTGTCCAAAACTCAAATTAAAGTGGATCAGAGACCTCAACATAAACCCAGCCACTTTGAACTTGATAGAAAAGAAAGTGGGAAATACACTTCTACAAATTGGCACAGGCCACCACTTCCTAAATATAACACCAGTGGCACAGACACTAAGACCAACAATCAATAAGTGGGATCTCCTGAAGCTGGGAAGCTTCTGCAAAGCCAAGAACACTGTCAATAGGACAAAACGCCAGCCTACAGAATGGGAAAAGATTTTCACCAACCCTACAAGTGATAGAGGAGTGATCTCTAATATATATAAAGAGCTCAAGAATCTAGAGCCCAAAACCTTGAATAACCCAATCAAAAAATGGGGTACAGATCTAAAACGGTAATTCTCAGCAGAAGAATTACGAATGGCTGAAAGGCACCTGAAAAAGTGCTCATCATCTTTAGCCATCAGAGAAATGCAAATCAAAACAACTTTGAGATATCACGTAACACTTGTTAGACTGGCTAAGATAAAAGGCACAGATGACAGCCTATGTTGGAGAGGATGTGGATCAAGGGGAACACTACTCCAGTGTTGGTGGGAGTGTAAGCTTGTTCAGCCACTTTGGAATGCAATATGGTGGTTTCTCAGAAAATTAAGAATCAATCTCCCCAAGGACCCAGCAATACCACTTCTGGGTGTATACCCTAAAGAGGCACATTCACACTCCAAAGTTATTAGCTCAACTATGTTCATACCAGCATTATTTGTAATAGCAAGAACTGGAAACAACCTAGATGTCCCTCAACTGAAGAATGGATTAACAAACTGTGGTACATCTACACAATGGAATACTACTCAGCAGTAAGAAAAAATGATATCCTAAAATTTGCAGGCAAATGGATGTATTTGGAGAATATCCTCCTGAGCAAGGTATCACATACTTAGAAAGATAAGCAAGAGATGTACTCACTCATTTGTGGTCTCTAAACAAACTAACAAGAAAAAAGCCAAGCATGCCCAAGCTGCAAACCACAACCACTAAACATCTTGGGAGCAGAATCACCCTGGACTGACCCTTTGGATCCCACTACACCTATAGGAAAACCTGTCTCACTCTTGAGGGAGGTGGGACAAAACGGGATTTGCCAGGAGTGGAGACTGAACTAAGCATTATTGGACCAGTGGGACCATGGAACTGTCTGCAGCCTGCCTAGGTAGGGGATGGGGAGTTGTGGAGAAGAAAACAATGACCTGATGTGGCGGGAAGGGGAAGGGACCTTGAATGGGGATATACAGGGATAGAAAAAAAACTGAGGGAAAGCTGAACACAAAGTAATTTTATGTGTAGCAAATTATTTGCATTAATACCCTTGATAAGTCATGCTTATGATTTTTATTTTCTTTATAGTTATTGTTAACTTATCAGCATTTTAAATTCAATTTACTGTTTTTCTTGATAAATACAAAATAAAAAAATAAAAAATAATGATAGATAAACTTAGATAGGCAGGAGAAGGTCTTGAAAATTTTAAACAAATGTAACTCAGTCATGTTTTCCTAACATACATATTTTACCATAAAAGTAAATGTAATGAGATTATTGAGAAATCCAGTGACCCTCTTGTCATTTTTCTGCTTCCTAGTGATTTTGTGATTCTTTATATTTCTTCAAGTTACTCTCACTGAAGTTTTAATATTTCTTTGAAGGATTGCTCCATTTTACAAGATAACAAGAGGATGTCTAGCAATTATTTATTCTCATAGGATCTAGAGAAAAAAAATTATTCTTCTTAGCATTATCTCTTCCATTTAATGTAGATTAATAATAGGAAACAACCAGCTAAAGAAGGTGGAAGAAGAGCAGACTGAGAGCTTGTTCTTTGATTTGGATCCTTTTCTACCTTCCATTTAGTTCTTTTAGGAAAGGGAGCTCCTAGCCATTCTCACAGATTCTAGTTAATCTCAGAAATCCTTAGTCAGCCTGGACTGTGGCTGTTCTTAATTTTTATTTGCCAAAGCATTCTTTTATGAGGCTAAATGAATTAACATTTATTCACCAATTTAGACTGAGATTGTTGTCTTTTTGCATTGGACCATGAGACTTGGGAGTAAGAATTACTGCTTATATACCATAAATTCCCAGTGGTTTGTAACACATATGGGGGCAGAGCAGAAAGTTCTTTAGAGTTGGATGGAACAGAAGATTCCACTTATGCTAACTACTCAGGCCTATTGTTCAGTTACACAGCTTTCTAAAAGGAATTAAAATTATAATACCCAGAAAACACTTTATGCCCAACTATGATTTCTAGTCTAGTCAAAATTTCCTCTTGTAACTTAGGAACAATTCAAAGTATATCATCATCATGTAATTTTATCCTTGTGTTTCTCAGAAAATATAAATATGTATGTTATTATCCACAAATGCATATTTTATAAGCTGTTAGTGATAGTTAAAATTTACTTAGGCTTGATGTTTCTTTGAATGGAATAGTTTAAATATACATCTTTATTATATTAAGTATGAAGCTTAAGTAAATAACTAGTATTATTAAATAAACTAAATGCATAAATGAACAATTTGTGCTTTATAGTAAATAATTAAAATCCAATGCAAAGTGAAATCAAAATGGCTTTGTAGCACTTAATGCTAGTTTTAAATAGAAACATCAGCATAATTTGTTGTATTTTTTAGGACTCATTTCATATTAAGCAGAGAGGATAAAATATGTTTTATTTATATATGCTATGATATGGACGTAAGGAACATTTACTTAGTAAACAAAACCAAGTTTTCAATCACTAAAGCATGTGTCAAAGGTTCCTTTCAGCTTTATTTTTAAAGAGCTTCTGCTAATCTCCAATTCAGATAAAAAATTATTTTCTACCTTTGACTGAGAGATTAGAATATAAAAACATAGACTAACTAGGAATTGTTAGATGAGGCCAGAGGAAGCAATAATTTAAAGTAATTTTTTTTTATTTATAGTCCTTTCCATTTACATGTTTCTCTGGAAGCTTTTATTTTATGTTTATTCCTACCTCTTTTCAAGATTTATGTGTATTTATGCTAATCTTGAGGAAATTAATGTTCCCTCTCTTTTTTTGAGGCATTTCACAGGCAAAGGAGAATGTGAACAGGTTTCTGAAAGTAAAGAGTGAGCCATCTCACTCTTTGGGAATAATGGGGTGATTCATGCCAAGAGAAAAGAAGAGATGGAAAACGATAATTTTTTTATAGGAAAGGAAAAGAAATTGGAGGAAGCAGACAAAAACACCTGTCCTAAGTATTGCCATTTTGACTTCAGATTCCATTTTACCAGTAGGGTGAAACATAGTTTAGGGTCCAATAGTTGACCAACCTTCTCCTTAGAGAATAGGAATGGTTTGTTACGCCTCTCATCTCTCTAAAACATTATGACTATTCCTAAAATACAAAGAACTAATAGATCTGATTGGTTGAACATTCTGCATTGGTTGACAATAATATATAAGGAAATCTTCTAAATCCTGAATCCTGACTAGTTAAAATGTAACTGTGTGTTTTGGTTTTGGGCTTAAGCTGTAACGAAAAGCAAGGGTTCTGACTCCTTGTCCTGCAACTATGATCAGTCAGTGACTTGATTTATGTGGTGATTTATTAAAGTCTTTGAAACCTGTAAGTGTTGACCCCTTCTCTGTGGCACACAACAGATTGGGTGTAACAGAGTGTGCTTAAAGAGGGTCCTAGGGATGCATCAGGACAAAAGAAGACACACTTGTACATGACTCATGATGTTATCTTCAAACTTGATGAGAAATCAGATTTGATTGACTCTTGAAATATTGTTTTGTTCAAAAGTACAATGATGAAGAGATGATTATGTCCTCACCTGACTCTTTGAAGTGTTGCTCATGTTTCTGCAAAGAGAGCTGAGCAAATAATTAGGTTTTATAAAATTTCATTGGTTTCACCAATAGAATGACATTATTATATGGTTATATTTTGAGGAGAAACCGAAAGAATTTATGTACATTCCACCATGTAGTGTTTATTATGTGGCGTTTAGTCTTGAAGATTTTGTTTATAATTTTAAATTTTCTATGAGAATTTTCTTTTGTACAGTCTTTGCAGAGCTATGACCAAGTCTTCTTAAGCCATCAATTATATAATGCTATAAAGTTTGTCTTCATATTTACTGTGCCAGAGACCAGAGATTAAACAGACTTTGGCTAAAACTTTTTCTTCACATTCTAGCTTGGGTTCAAGACATGTTTCCACATGATCTCTGTTGTCTTATACCTGCTATTCCCAAAACTATGAAAAAACCCACAAAAAGCTCCACACAATTTTACTAGAATTTTTATCTTTTGTTAAAAATCAAATATTAACCTAAGTATTATACTGATTGCTTACATAAAGGTGTTAATCTAATATGCTATTTTATTTTCTGAATCTAAGACTAAATATAACATTTAAAATTGTGGTGTCAGCAGAGAAGGACTGAGGACTTTGAAATTCCGACCCTGTCCAGAGGCGATCAGGTTCTGGTGCCTGATTCCCCATCTGGAAAGTCACTCTCTGGAACCAGGGTCAATCTGTAGAGTCTGATCCCAGACTCTCCCTCACTGATAGGACTAGGGTTTGGCTGTGAGGGGCTCCTCCAGCCACAATTAAAAGAAGGGACTTTGCAGAGGCAGCCCCACCTCCAGGGCACACTGTCCTCAGAGAAGGACTGATGCTTTGAAATGCAGACCCCTGTCCAGAGCAGAGTCAGAGATCCAGCACATCTCTTGATCAGAGGAGATAGGAGACACAAAGACACCTTTCCACAACTGAGTAGGAGCTGCCTAATCATGAACCACTGAAGACATGGGCAGATGACAGTGCAAAAATACATATAATAATATAAAGAACAACAAGGCAACACCAGAAGAAACTGGTGGTTCCAGAACTACAAGACCTGAACAGAGCAATGAAGAAGAAACAGAAGGAAACACCAAAAACATCTTTATGAAGATTATTGAAGTCTTCAAAGAAGATATAAAAAAATTCCCTTAAAGAAATAGAAACAAAAAATTGGAAGAGATGAACAAATCCTTGAAAGAAAACCAAGAAAAGGTAAACCAAAAAATGAAAGAAACATCCCAGGAACTAAAAACTGAAATAGAAGCAATAAAAAAGGCACAAAATGAGGCAAAGATAGAAATAGAAAACCTGAAGAAAAGAGCTGCTACTAGAGATACAAGCATAACCAACAGAATCCAAGAGTTGGAAGAGATAATCTCTGGAGTGGAAGACTCAGAAGCAGAAATAGATAAAGCAGTCAAAGACAACTAAAACCAAAAAAGCCATAACACAAAATGTTCAGGAACTCTGGGATGCCATGCAAAGACCTAACTTGAGAATAATAGGAATAGAAGAAGGAGAAGAATATCAGCTCAAGGCACAGATAATGTATTCAATAAAATCATAAAAGAAAACTTTTCTAACTTAAAGAAGAAAATGCCTATAAAGATACATGAAGCTTACATAACACTAAATAGATACGGTCGCAAAAAGTCCATTCGCTACGTAATAATTAAGTCAAAAGACATATAGAACAAAGAAAAAATTTTAAGAGATGCAAAAGAAAAGGGCCAACTTACTTATAAAGGCAGACCCATCAGAATAATACCTGACTATTCAAAGGAAACAATTAAAGTAAGAACGGTTTGGTTGGAAGTTACACAGACATTAAAAGAGCATGGCTGTCAACCTAGACTACTATGCCCAGCAAAATTATCAATCACCATAAATGGAGTAAACAAAGTCAGACTGAAACAATACCTATCTACCAATCTGGCCCTCCAGAAAGTAATAGAGGGAAAATTCCAACCTAAGGATTCCAGAAACACCCATGAAACCACAATCAATAATGCCACAGAAGAAAAGCACAGAGAAAGGAATTACATAAAAGCTAACATCAAAAACAGTAGGAAATATCAATCAGTCATCACTAATATCCTTTAATATAAATGTACTCAACTCACCTATAAGAAGACACACACCAACAAGATGGATAAAAAAACAGAAGCCAACCTTCTGATGCATACAAAAAACATACCTTAACCACAAAGACAGACACAGGCTCAGAGTAAAGGGTTGGGAAAAGATTTTCCAATCAAATGGCCCTAAGAAACAAGCTGGGGCAAAGGGACCTTAAACAAAGATACACACGGATAGAAAACGTGACTTTATTCATAATAAAAAATTGCTGTGGAATAATAGTTCTGTACACTCTGTGAATCTATGTTGCTATGATTGGTTTAATAAACAAACTGACTGGTTAATAGTTGAACAGAATAAAGTTAGGTGGGGATTCAACCTGAGAATTCTGGGATGAGAGAGGACAAAGGCAGAGAGACTCTAGCCAGCCACCAAGGAAGCAGGATGTGTAGAAAAAGAGGTAACAAGCCATGAACTATGTGGTACAATGTAAATTAAAAAAAGGGTTAATTTAAATGTAAGAATTATCTAGTAACAAATCTCAGCTAGTGGCTGAGCATTTACAATTATTAGTAAGCCTCAGTGTGTTTATTTGGGATCTACTGGTGGAACAGAAACTTACACCTACAAGAAAGAAGGATATTTACACCAATTAATTAATTATAATAATGTAGATGTGAAAATATGTATGGGTATACTATAAAAAGAAAATTGGAAAAGTCATCAAAGTGATATTTAGAGAGATATGCACTCTAAGAATCCAATAAGAAAGAAAATTACCCAAAGTATTATTTTCTTATGATTATAGTGTTTGTATTATTGAAGAAAATTTTCACTGACAAGAGAGCTTTTGAGCATATACTCTAGAGAGGGTTTTGCTTCAATTTTAGATGAACTTTATTGTAAACCAATAAGTGAAATAAGAAATACAGTATTTCTAAAATGATATAAGAAATTTTTTTAACACACACACACTCACAAACACACATATACTTACAACACTCTAAAACTTTGAAGAGTACCTTGGATCTAGAAGTTGCTTTCCAAAATTTTTGAAGAAGGCAGATAATCCAGGTTTATACAACCAATGAACACAATTAACATTTAATGCTATAATTTTATACGGCAATATCAGGAAAAACAGTAAAAATAAACACTTCCATTTCAAAAGGAAAATGGAAATTCTACAGTTTGAAATATGAGGAGAATTGAGTAGATAGCTCAGTGGGTAAGAGCAATTTTTGTACATGCATGAGGATTGAATTGAAACCCTTAGAAATTCTCATTAAAAGCTGGGCATCATTGGTGCTGTTGACTTTGCATTGCAATGGAGTAAGGAAGATAGTTGGATCCCAATAGCTCAGATTCTGTGACAGACCCAGCCTCAAGGTAACAAAGAGACAAGAAATAGAGAAAGACACCTATTGTCCTCCTTTAGCCTTCACATGTGGATGCACCACACACACAAACACACACACACACACACACACACACACACACACAATTCCCCTATTACGCACACCTCAGCAAAATAGTGTAAGGACAGCCTGATGTAGTGGATCTTCTCTGATCAGCTCATCCTGCTTGAGAATACTCTCCTATGCATTATTTCCTACAGGTCTTAGATCTACTCTGAAGAGGACTCTTTATATTTTTTTTTATTTTTTGCAGACCTTGGACAAGAAAACATTTTTGGGAAGAGTAATCAGATTTCCCAGCAGGGTTTCTGCCTAAGACAGCTGAGAACCAAAAGATTATCTCCAAATCTAGAAATAAGTTGGCCCAGGGATGATGGCACATTATGTAATGCAAATCTCTTAAAAATTATTTTATCCTATTTTTAATTAAAATGTAATTTTTATCCTTTTCTCCCTCTAATCCTTCCCTTGTTGCTCTCAACTCCCTGCTCTTTCCTGACATTCAAATTATGGGCCTTTTACACACACACACACACACACACACACACACACACACACACACACACACACTCACACACACACATACACTTATCAATATATAAAAACAATATTCTTAATTTATTTAATGTTTCTGTATCTACATAAATTCAGGGTTGATTACTTCATATTGGTTAACCAAATAAGGGCTCATATCTGGGGAAGATGATTTCTTCCTCTCACCTTTTCTTAATTGCCAGTGGTTTCTTGTCTATGAGAGAGACCTTGTGAGAGGTACATGTTAGCATGTCTGTCAAGATTGTACTTGTTCAAGTCTTGTGTAGGGTGCCATATTGTTTTCATATAATTGGAGCGTCCCTGGCAAATCCAAAACATAAAATCTCACAGTGGATTTGCTGGCTGTCGGGCTCTTCTAGTCTTCTGTCTCCTCTTCTGTGATATTTTCTGAGTCTTACGTGCTGGAGCTAGGCTGTAGATGTATTCATGGGGACTGACAACCTTACATCTACTTGTTCTCTGCATTTTGATTGATGGTGATTTCTATAAGTGTCTCCAGCTGTTGCAAAGAGAAGTTTCTTTGATGGGGATTGAGAACCATACTAAGGACAAATAGATCATATGAGGTTAGTAATACACTGGTTATGAAAGTGGCAGTAGACATTCAAAACCTCTTGGAGGTGGGAGATAAGTCCCTATTGCTGAAGATAGGGATCCAGAGAACACAACTTGGATATTACTTAAAATGTTTCTCCTTGAAGACTAGTTTTCATGGTGCCAGAAGCTTTTATTCAAACTTCCAAGGGAGAAAAGCAATAAACAACAGTTCTACCTAGTTATTAATATGATGACCAGCATGAAATTGCATTTATGGATACAATAGTGATACTCATATCTTAGAGGTAACCAACAACTTTTTAATTAGACCTACAATCAATCTGTTCAAAAGGAGGGAAATTACATCTGATACTAGAAACCTATCCAACTTCCTAGGGCTAGTGGAGTCATGGATCTGCAGACAATGCTAATATTTAAAACAAAAGTGGCAAGAATGCTGTAATTTCATTAGAAGTCAAGGATCAATAATCATATTCATATCTCCATTTTAAATGTATACACACATATATTTAAAAGATATCTTAACATAATCAGAGGATACTAGATTTTGGAAAATATATTTTTTCCTGAACTTTAGTCTTATGTAGCATGAGTTCCAGTCAGCTATAGTGGTATAACGCAATTCTTTCTCTCCCCCATCTTTGTCTGTCTCTGTCTGTCTGTCTGTCTGTCTGTCTGTCTCTCTCTCTCTCTCTCTCTCTATATATATATATATATATGTGTGTGTGTGTGTGTGTGTGTGTGTGTGTGTGTGTGTGTGTGTTATATAACTCATAGTAAATAAAAAGCCCTGCTATTTTCAAACTCTACTATTCTCAAAATGTCTCTGCTTTTATATGTCTACTTTCAAATTTAACTATTCTAACTTTACCCAATGAAAACACAACTTATCCATGTCAGGAATATTCAGCTTCAAAGTCCCAAGTTCATTACATGTATTCTCCGTGTTCCAGGCCACCATAATGTGTGAATTATTGATGTTTTTAGGCTCTAAATGTATCTTTTGCTCCAGTGCCAGGTTGTTGAACAGCAAAATTTCAGTGTTAGTTTTCACTTTACTCAATCAGTTTTGCTTTGGTAGCAAACCAACTTGTATATCTCAATGGCTTACAAGAACAAACATGTATTTTTTCTTCCTCACATATTATTTATATCTTGCTGACTGCATCCCGTGACTCCACTTCTCTCCTTACTCAACAACCTAAGTTCCTAAGCTGAAAAAACAATCCCTATTTGTGTTAAATTGTTCCCATAGAGGAAGGCAGAGATAATAAGGAGGTTGAGTTGAATCATGGAGTTATATCTAACTAAAACTTGGAACTTTGGAAAGATGTGGCAAATACTGATTACATTTCATTCACTTATTCACCAGTGCATCTCAGGTCAAGACAAGGAGTAAATACTTTCAAATTGAAATATAATCATACAATATTGCTCTGTTATGTTAATGCCCCTTACCAGAGGAATTTTTTGATATTATAAGAAATGTTTTGTAGAACATAAGAAATGTTTTCTAGACATGCTACAGAAGTATGACAGTCAAACCTCTGAAATCTAAATTGGAATATTTTATACATCAGTGTCTGCTGCTAACTGCTGTGCATGGCTTCTTCATGCCCCTTTCTTCTTATACCATGTTGCTAAGGTGAGTAGACAAATAAAAAAAAAAACTCTATCAGTGTGGTTACCTTTCAAATCTTGGCCCATGAAAGGTGGATGTTTATATAACTTATTTTTTTACTTGTTACTTCATATGACTTAAAAGTATTCAAAACAGGGAAAGGATGGGAAAAATCACAACTATACAATCACAGTATTTTAACACATGAAGTTGAATGAATAAGAGTATTGACTAGTATAGTCATTTCAAGGGCATTGTGAATACACTAAAGTAATTATTTTTACATTTTATCAACAGCTACATGTATGTTATGAAGCACAGGGCTGACTTTACAGTAACAACAAAACACAAAACAAAACAAAATCTGACTTTTCTCCTGAGCTAACTGAAGAAATATGAAGACTTATCAGGGATTTGATAAAATGAAACTCTCACTTTTGCACCTGTCTCCAGGTAGGTGTAGTTCCCAATCTCTAACAAGGGTATTTGCTAAGACTTTCAGTGATTATTTAATGCAAAACATTGTAAATGCAAATATAATTTATATTCTAAGTAAAATTAAGATTTTTTTAAGTTTAATTTATTATTTGGTGATTTGACATCATGCACCCCATCAAACTCAGTTATCAGTCCTCTCAGTTTCATACCCATTCTTATGATCTCCCCATTTACAAAGCTGCTCGTTCATGATGTTTAGTTACTTACTGGAGCATAACTAAACAAATAAAATCAACAGATTAGATGATATTAAGTTCATTTTGCCAGAAAATGAATTGTTACCAATTTTATAAGACTTGATTAAAAAATTCTGATCCCCATTACTGTTTTTGAACTAGATTAAGTGATATATTTTGTTAGTCGTTAGGCTACTTTGTGCATCCTCATCCTTAAACTATATTCTTCACTCTATGTCTTAGCAATTATTTTTCTGAGTTGTTTACTCTACTAGAAAAAGTACAAGAATGAATTTAAATTTCATTTAATTTGAATTTAAGCTTATTTTTGAGTAAGCTATTCATTTTAAATTCTTCTCGGTTTTTTTTCTCTACTTACTCTTCAGATTAAGAAAAAAGAACTTAAATGCTGCACAATTTTGCTTTTTTTTCTTTTAGACAGGCTGAAAGCTATAACATCAAAACTCTACCTGGGTCCTGAGTCAAAGCTAATTGCTTTGTTGGCTTCAGGATATATGGATAAAGGCCACACCATAATTCAATCAAATCTAAGAAAAACTGATCTGATCCACTGTAAGTCAAAGCCTGAATCACTGTCTCCAATAATGTTTGAGTAGCCTTTAGTTTTCTTAAGTAGTAAAAAAGGCAGGCAATTGGAACCTAAATGTAATAATTTTTAAAATATTATCATTAAAATACATATTTCTAGTATATGTGTGATTTATTGTTGAAGATGAATTTGTTTCTTAGGAGAAAATGAAAGGAAATGCCAGCTATGATGAGAGCTTCACAGCCAATAAGAATGGAAGGTTTCTAAATGAAGGGCAAGAAGATATTAAACCAAATGCAGCTATGCATTTAGATCTCAAATTAGATCTCAGGAAATACAATCATTCTTTAATTAGCCAGACTGTCAAACCATAGTGCCCCATAAACAGGAGACTTATTAGTTAACTGCCACAATTCTCTCAAGCTTCTGAGGGCTCATTTTGAAATTCCTGACTTGGATTCAATTTAGAAAACAACAGCATTAAAATCTGGGGCACCTGTTATGCAGTGTGAGAATGTCCTTTGCAGTTTCACCTCTTATAATGCCAGAGGGAACTCTAAATGTAATTTGACTTTGTGACTGACCAACTCCATAATTTATGTGGAGCCAAGCTGGAGTTCTATATTTAACTTACACTGACTTTATAGAAAAATGCTTTGAAAACACTGCTTTT
Source organism: Sigmodon hispidus (assembly GCA_004025045.1). Taxonomy (NCBI): domain Eukaryota; kingdom Metazoa; phylum Chordata; class Mammalia; order Rodentia; family Cricetidae; genus Sigmodon; species Sigmodon hispidus. The sequence continues at coordinate 82,760 of PVIH01006695.1, forward strand.
AGAATGTCACAATAATAGTCTTCTGACATCAATTGCATGGCTTATAATTATCCCACACTAATTGTATTTCCACATATGTAACTCTGCACAGGGAGCCACATGAACAGAAAAATCTATTTAGTATCCTTGGGGCTTCTGTACAAGCATTGCCTTTGTCAATCCTGGTGTAATATTCAGAAAACTACAAGGCAGAAGCCCAGTTAAAATGTTTCTTAGATGAGCATGGGAGGAGGGTTCTACTCAGATCAGCAAAGACTTTGACATAGATAGAACTGATGTGGTTAAAACTCAAATTTTCAAGTTGACTCACTTTGTCAACTCATACAAATTTATTATAATTTTATGATTTTGATACCTAAGTTCTGGTGGCTACTAAACAATACTGATGAAATTTTCTAAGCAAGTGAGTGCTTTCAAATACTTCTTTTCTAGCAGATGTTTACACAGGGGTTCAGAGAGGTTAGTGTTCAAGATCCCACAAATGGTCAGTCTTGTAATGTGGTTGGGAATTGGCTTGTTCACTTATGCTTTGTCATCAGATTTAACCAGTTTGGGATCCTGATTTTTGACTCAGGGGTTACAAAATTACATGCTTCTCAAAGAACTGACCACCCCACCCATGGCATTCTGCTTCCTGTCCTCCAGCCATTTCCAGTCTTCTTGCCTCCTTTCCTTTTCCTGTAGAGATAATATTTCCTGCTCTCTATATTGAAGCATTTATTATTTGAGGCAACTACCGATTCAGAGTACATAGAATAATTGGATAAATCTTTCGCTTTGTAACCATGTACCATTGAGAACATGAGTAGCTTGCTTTCTGGCTCAGTTTTGAAAATGAGCTTGTCAATAATTTTCTGATGTTAACTATGGGACTATAATTGGGAAATTAAAAGTAAAACATTTATAGAGCACTTAAAATAAAATATAAACTTGTAGTAATCTGAGAAGTTTTTATAATGGCCATAAGTCACTGAATCTTGGCTTTTGTCCCCTTCTATCAGTCTATTAAGTTTATACTGAACATCATCAGTTCCCCCAATTGACATTCCATTCACAGGAGTATCAATGGCTTTTCTTGTGGACTCTAGTTAAGCATTTTCACTGTTTTAATGTCTATATGTACTTTCACTCACTTATTGCTGCCTAAATTTCAATATTCTTATTATACTATTAGATGCAGTCCTTAAAATTCTAAGATAGAAATTAACAACATACAGTATTAAATAATTTGTAGAATCTATCAGTTAGTTTACCGGCCATTTTCTAGCAGTGATATTAAGTTTTTAGTAAATTCTATGATACAAACCACAAGTGATTAATAATAATGTTCTTGTAAATGTAGGAAAAAACTTATTTAATACACTCAGAACTCACCTGGAAATTGTTAACATGTAGATTCTAATTTAGTATTTCTTTGGTGAGTAGATTAAGCAACTGATTTCTAACAAATCCCTAGATGTTTATGCTCATATTAAGGACTTCAATGAGGAAAGCTTATCTGGATTGTCCCACAATGTTCATCTCCTCCCTCGGGATCTTGTAGCTCAGGTTCCCAGAATTTACAGCATTCTGATTGTACAATAATGTGCACATCAATTAGTGATATTTCAGTACCTGGGATTGCACAGGGTGCAGATCATTATACTGCACAGTTCTCTCTGCTCCTGATTTATCTTGACAATCAGGAGTATAAGAATACAAGTCAGACATAGAATTACATGACGCAATCTTACCAGATTCTATGAGTCAACTTATATCTCATATGTTTTGGTGGCAGGAGTTTAGTAATCTTATTTAATAATTTTGATAAGTGTATGTAGAACAATACATTACAAATACAAAGATGTGACAAGACAATTTGTTCTCACAGTTATACGTTGATGTGTTTTACTGTCAGGATCCTATTCCATTAGTTCTTTCTCAATTTTCCTCATTTCTTACTAATGTTATTAGATGCATTAGACTTTGTCCTCTCATCATGTAAGGACTTTTGGTATTATGTTCTACATAATTCCTGGTTATATCAGTAAGTATCTTCTTTGCCTATCTTTCCGTGCCCTTCATAAATGACGGATTCTTCTGAATGTGACAGTTTTAGAGCATTTCCATTTCATAATTAAGTTAAAAATTATACTGTTGTCAGTTTTGTGTTACTTTTGGCAACTATCTCCTATGACTCATGCTAACAAATAAGGATCATGACCATAAATATGCATGGTTCTATCATCAAAATGCAGAATAGGAAACTTAAAATGCCATGTGGGACTCATGAGATGTAGGAATGATGATGTTATGAGTTACCATGGTGAGTCTCCTTAAAGGGTCATGTCATTTACTATTTCATAATATAGAGGAATATAGATGCCCTACTACATTATAGATCCCTAAGTAGGTAAAGCAAAGTTTATTATTTCCTCCTTCCTTTTTTTTTCTTATAAGTTCCTACAAAATTCACTTGCTGTTGATTTTTATTTAACAATTTTCCTTTTGCTACTTTCACAAAACCTCATTTTTTAAAAATCATCATGAACTTTTAGGCATAAGAGTACATCATTGTTTTATAGTCTCTCATGTTTTGCTTATGTCCTGAGAAAAGTTGGATTTAGTCATAGGTAAGCAACACTTATCATAATTTACCTAAAAGCTTTTAAAAGTAATTTAAGTCAAACATGCAAATGAACTTAAACAAGAATGTCTTTGTGTTCAAGCATGCCATTAAGCTGAGAAATGCTTTTATTAGAAAAGCATCAATAATAAAATGGAAAACCATAGAAAATTGCTGGAGACAGGGCTTACTGACTATATATTAACAGAGGAAATTTTTGAATATTGTTATTTGATTAGTTTTGGGCAACATCATATAAAGTGATATTTTCATTTCTTCTCTTTTGTCTCTATGACTACTAATCTCAAGGTAGACATCAAAGTTTACTTAGTATGATCCTTCCAACACTGACATATAGTATACTTTGGTAAATTGCCAGTAAACTACATCTTTTAGCCTATATTATATATCCTCATTTTAAGTATGTTTTTGAGCATAGATATTTATGCTCAAATATATGTGCCTATATATGTATATATACACACCCAGTGCATTTAGTGTATGTATAATATGTTCTTACTAAAAGCTGAGTTTGAAGTGCCTATGGGACAAATAAGCTCTGGGATTGAGTAGGAGTTGAACTTTAGGTGTGAGTACTATGAAATGTCATGCTTAGAGACATGGTAGACTTGAGAATTAATAACTGTACACTAAGAAGCTAATGTGTGTTGATTTTGGTGTTGGAATCCTTGTTAGTTACATTATGGAGTCTATTCAATGGGCATCCCATTAGCTTTCTCAATTCTCCTAGACCGTGGATTCCTATTCATCATCTTATATGCCTTCTGTTCTCATAGCATCACCAAAAGACTGTTAATTGCCTCACTGTGATAGTTAGTTTTGTGAGTCAATTGGAATTGGTTAAGGCATAACTAGAGAGTTATTAAAATATTCTTTCTATGTATCTCTATGACAACTGTCTAGGAAAGAACGAGCATTTGAAATGAGTAAGGCAGTTGCATCACCAATAGAAGTGGAAAAAACTCACTAGGTACCTAACTAGAACATTAGAAGATGGGCAAGCCCCCCTGTTGTGTAGCTGAGACACCCATTATTTTGCCTTTGTTCATTATCACTCCTAGTTTTGAGCCATTCACTACAAACTGGAAGTTATGCCATTCGGTTCCTGAATCATAGGCCTCTGAATTTGGACTGAACTATACCACTGCCCTTCAAGTTCTGCAGTCTGCAGTCTTTTAATTGTGGTTATGCTCAGATTATATTACCAAAAGATACCATTTATAAAATATGTATTGTATATATACTGTCAGTAATATGCATTTGGAGATTTATTTGTGGGCATATCTAAACATACAACAAAACCTTTATTTTAGTTAGACCAAACTAAGCAAATTACTTGAGTCTAGCTTCTGCTTTATCAATGATTTATAACCTGCACCTGTGGCCAAATGAAAATTTTGCTATGTAATCTTTGTTTTCTTCTTCATTTGGACATCTGCGTTACAAAGCTGGTTATTTGACTAAATGCAAAATTTTCTTATTTTCTCTATGCTAATTAGTAATTCAAGTTGCTATACATCTTCAAGTAAATAGGAAAATTTTTTTACCACTTACAATTCTCTAAAAAGTATTGAGAAAGCATTAATATTTCTGTTAACTGGAGATGTGTTAAACTGATAAAAATTGCATGTGTTCTTACTTGATCAGTAGTTCATTTGTTTCATAGTTCTTGAAGTTCTCATATTTCCCATCATTTTCTGAACCAGCTTTACTGATTTCTGTTTCAAGAGGAAGACTATCACTGTATCATGATTGTAAATCCCATTGTGTATCATTTACCTACCTATACTTAAGCATTATTTTTCCCTTCTTGGTCTCTTGGTTGGCCAGATGTTGCAAATGCTGTGTGTATTATACATACTTTAAAAGATCCAATTTGTGTGTGTAAAGGAGGGCTGTATATGTATGTATTTGAGTAAATATGTACACATGTGAGTGAGATGTGTAAATGCACCAAGGCATATAGGCATGCAGAGGCCAGAGATTAAAATAAGATATCTTTATTAATATTTATCCAATTTTTTGAGACAGGGCCTGTCACTGGACCTGGAGTGTATCCAGCCAATGAGCTCTGGGGATCCACCTGTTATTCATTACCATCTACCCCTAGCTGGTCTATAGTTTATCTGCTAGGGCTCTTTATATGGCTTCTGGGAAATTAAACTCAGATCCTCATCCTTGCAAACAGGCACTTTTATGACCCATTGATCATTGAACTAACCACCAGCTCAATACCCATATACTTTACTTTTAGAAACACTATTGCATTAAAATTTTTATCTTTTCTTTCCTTCATTCCTTCCTTCCTTCCTTCCTTCCTTCCTTCCTTCCTTTCTTTGAGAAAGGGTTTTTTTTTTTTTGTGTAGCCCGGACTATCCTGTAACTCAGTCTATAAACCAGACTAGACTTGAGCTCAGATGATCCACTTTCCTCTGCCTCCCAAGTATTGTAATTAAAGTTGTGCAACACCAACAACCAGCTTATTTCTCTTTAGTTCTTACATGCTATTTTTACATATTTCTTATATGGCTTTTTTAACATAGGGAAATCTTATTTTCCATAATGTCTGAAATGAAAATATTAATTAAATATCCTTATTCTTATGTAAATACAATTTATTACAAGCATTCTCCTATTAGTGTGGTTTTTGCAACGTCCTCTTATAACTTACTGTTTACTCAGCATCACTGATTTATGGATAGTAGCTGTAGTCATTTGTTAGGCTGACATAATCAATTACCATATAACAGATAATATAAAACATGGGAATTGCAATCTCACATACCTAGGGCAACAATTCTCAACCTTCCTAATGCTGTGACCCTTTACTACAGTTACTAGTGTATTGAGGACTCCCAACCATAAAATTATTTTTTTACTACTTCATAATTATAATTTTTGCTGCTTTTTTGAGTCATAATATAATACATCCATGTTTTCTGATGGGATGGTTCTAGGAAAACCTTGTGAATAGGCCATTTGACACCAAAGGGTTCTTGATCCCATGGGTTGAGAACTACTGTTCTAAATGCTGAACATTTACATGTCAAGTTATTTCTGAGTACTACAGAAGAAAGTCTAACAGGTCCCTCACTGGCTTCAGATGATGACTGAGATAAATATTTCCTCATTTTACTTAATTAGCTATAATAATTTTACATTTTAATCAATTATTTCAGGGTATCAATGCACAAGTTTTGGAGGCATAACTCAACTTTCAACAAATGCTATTTATAGATTGTTAAGGAGAGCATTCTTCAATTTTCAGCAGGGCAGGAAAGAAAAATTTACATCTTTGATTAATTCAACTTTTGCTATTTTTCATCAACAAATGCAGCATGAATCTTTTTATTAAAAAGATACAAAACTATCTGTAATTTCTCATTAACATATTTGTAATTGGTGTACTTTAAGTAACGTATTTGATCCTGAAGTAAATTCACACTTACTAAATATTTTGATACATTATTATCAAGAAGTCTATACTTTCATGCTTTGTGCAACCACAGTCAGAAAGGCCACAGCTAGTATAAAAATCAACTGGGAGCTAAGATGCTCCATTATCAATGGAGAAATATACAAAATGATCTTTGATGAATTTATAGTTGAAAGGGATCTAGTTCTCTGAACACTGGAGACAATATTTATATTCCAGAGGCTAGAAGACCTCTGGAAGAAAAAAGGGAACTTTCTCCTCTTTCATGGAGAAAGGAGAAACATATATATGAACTCCTCAGTTCATGATTTCAGTTAAAGAGTATCACTTCTGAATGTTTAAAGGTTCTGTTTATGGCCTCCATTATGTCTACTCCCAAAAGTTTGAGACGAATACATAAGTAAGCAGCCAATTTACTTTGATCCATGAACTTCACACTGATATTCAGGATGCTATGGATAAATAGTTGTTTTTAAAAACTTATCAGAAAGTAGTATTTTATAAATTCACACTTATGGAGAGATTTCTTGGAAAACTATGATAAACTTTTGAATATTTAAAATTAAAAATGTTTTTTTCTAGGAAGAATTCTAGATGTCCCATGATCACTCTTAAAACTTGTGTATACTCTCCTAAAAAGAAGTTTCCTGCTGATATATTATACTAAAGTTTTTTCTATTTTTTCCAGTCGATATGTATTTTGTCACAACTGTAAAAAGCAAACATATAAGTAGATTTTTCTTTTTTAATATTTATTATTAGTAATTTTTCACATACCTTCCACTATTGTCTCTCCCTCATCTTCTCAACCCCCCTCCTCTCCCACCTCTTATCCCCACCTCCCATTCACTCCTCAGAGTGGGTAAGGCCTTGCTTGAGTACTCAACACAGGTTAATATATCAAGGTGAGTCAGGAACCATCCCTTCCTCCATGTATTAAGGCTGAGCAAGGTATCCTAAAAGAGAGAGTGAGCCTAAAAAGCCAGTTCATGTATCCAGGATAATTCCTGGTCCTTTCTATAACAGAACAAGATTGCAAACTGTTTTAGAATGTAAACAACTTAAAAAAGTTTAGCATGATTGTTAGGAAAAAGAGATGTGAAGAAAAAAACACAAACAAAAAAACAAAAAAACCCAAGAGCCTGGACTTAATGCCATGCACTCAGAGGGTGCAAGAAAGTCTTTTACTTTGGTATTTAACAAAATAAAAGTCACTTGGGAAAACAAGCTGAAGACATTTCAAATGTTCTTTTGCTTAGAAAATGATTCACTAGAAGTTTGTGATTATTTTTTCTATAATGGCAGTTGAAAGCATCAAATCCAAGTGTTACCATTACACTATGTCATGTGAGGTGGCATCAATGAGGTATGTTCAGAGTCTCAGATGCTGTGAACTTCAAACACTACTGATATATATAAAAAAATTCTCTGTAATGTGAAACTGAGAGCAGGAATAAAAGTTGAAATGCTAAACTGGACATCTGGAAGCTTTGTGGCATTATAATTAAAGTCAGCTATACTATTACTTAGTATAAATAAGACTCATGAAGAATTAATGATTTACAAAGATCTCGAAAGACGTTTGCTTGAAATGATATCCAAATGCATAGCATTGTGTGTCATTATAAAGCTGTGTATTGCATAAAGCCAGAAACCTTATAATGTAGAAATTTTAGATTACAATAGGCTGAAAATGAGAATGTGTATTTCTTTAAGTGAAAAATGGTCAAATATTAGCCACTTATTTGGATGGCAATCTTTATTCAATTTTCCTAAACTACAGTTTTCTCATATCTAATCAAGAAGTATTACTTATTTATCCTTTAAGGCATTTCCTATGCTTAAATAAAGTAATGCATTCAAATTATTTGGCCTAGTTTCTGACATTGAGTAACATGCCATTTATTGGTGATTATTATTACTGATCCTACACTGAGGAAAGAAAACACCCTACAAATGGTGAATGTCCTTTATGAGCCTGTAAGTATTCACTAGGGGCCAGCAGTTGAGAGTAAATAGCAAGCTAGTCGTTTGGGTTCTCTGTGTTCAAAGTCTTAGGGGATATGAAGATATTGCTTATGGATATGAAGAATTGCATATAAGGATATGCATATTGCTTATGGAAGAAACAACAAAAATATAAGCCATAGTAGAACAAAGTACAATTATTTGCATTGTGAAAATACACTGTTGTGTAAAAGAGCAGGGAGTAAGCAGGGTGGCACACTCTGTCTTAAGTGACATTTGAGTTGAAGATAATGAGGAGAAAGAAAAGTAGGGACAGAATGGGAAATAAAAAGGTACTTGTTATCTCCAAGAAGCAGAAAGGGTAACCTGCCTCAGAGTTCTGTGCAAGTGTGTGTGTGTGTGACAATGAAGAGTAGATAATAGTCATAGTTGGCAGAAATAGAAAAGCTTTTGTAGATTACGGCAAGGAATTTGACCTTGTTTTTCAATGGGAAAATCTCTGGCAGGTTTTGAGCAAAGATGTTATAAGACATGGTTACAATTTGGAAAAGCTCCTAGAAAATAATCTGCAGGGAATGGCTTTAGGAAATCAGGGCTTATAATTGGCAGAGCAATCAGAAAGTTATTGAAATCATTATAGTGGAAGGTGATGATGACTTGAACCAGGATAACAGTATTGGAACTCTTGGATCTGGAATACATCCTTTAGTTAGAAGTCATCAGATGAATCAGAGAGGAGATGTGAGCATTGAAGTACCAACAATGGCTCTCAAGATCTGCTGTGTTTGCTTAAACAAACTAAGTGCTAGACTTCTATTTTATTTCTTAAATAAATGGCCTACACTGTAGGTTAAAGCTATACTAATAAGCAGATAAAAGAAAATCCACCAAAATAAAATCATCCCAAACAAATCAAGAAGAAAACAGGTTATCAAATTAACACTGTAGCAAAATTTCTGCAATTTAAAAACTACATAAAATAAGTTATTTTCTTCTCATTTCAGTGGTATCCTCAAGAATTACAAGGCTGTTTATAGATATTATGGACAGCATCATAGTCACTCCTTGAAAAATGAGTAAGATTAAAGTGATTTTTTGATTAACAATTCTCAAGAAAAGTTTAACTTAGTTCTACATGTTATATGAATTCAATGCTCCTTAGAAATAGTGTAAGGTTCTGAATATATATTAAGATGAAAATGTAAGTAAATGTTCATTATAATTTTGAAATACCAGAATATTATTTTAAAATCTGCAATTAAATGATAATGCTTTACTATCCTAGCTTAATTTTTAAAATGAATCTCTCTCCCCACTTAAAGCAAAATAAGACAATAGAAGGAAAATCTTCTAGGTACAAAAATAGAACAAATTAAGAATGAATCAGAAACTATAGATGTAGAATTTACTTTGGTAGCTAGAGAAAAAGTATTTTAACATTTAGGCTGAACACACTATGCTTTCCAAGATGCTCATGCCCCGAAGATGTCTTAAGTAAATATGTTGATTCATTTAGAAAAAGAAACTTTAAAGAAGTAATAAAATTTTAAATATAAAATTGGAAGACCATCCTTGTCTACCTGCATGGCCTTAATCAAATCAAATGACCCTTTAAAAGCAGAGCTCTTTATGGGCTGGAGACACAGATTTTGGTAGTGCAATTCAGAGATAAGAAACACCAGAGAGATTTCAAGAGTTATGACTGCATGGAGCACACACAAAATGTAGGCAAGCTTTAGGAAGAAAGGGTATCTTCTAATCCATTCTTTCAGTTGCTCCACCATAAAGAGCAGAAGGATGTTGGAGGACATATCCCTAGACCAAATCCTCCAGCAAGAAAGACTTGCTGTTACCTTGATCTTGGCACTGTGAGACTCTAAACAGAGCTGCAGAGGAATTATGCTGTGTCTTAATTCCTAACTAGTAATTGCTATCAATTTAAACTGCTAAATATGTGAGTAATTTTTTATGATAACAAGAGGGAATTATATAACTAATGAGCAGAGAAAGTAATCAATAAAAATCAATAAGGATAAAAATAAGAATAATATTTTTTTCTATATATTTTATATAAAGTTAACATCAATAATGTACACTATTTACAATATGACATACATTTAAGGGTGAAGTTTGAAATGAAAGAACAAAAATTATTTATAAGAGAAGATGTTGCTGTTCATCAAGATAGATTTAGTTTTTCTCTTGAGTAATTTTTTGCCTAGAAGCTTTAATTATTTTGTCTATATATTAAATAAACTGAGTAACCCATAAAACTAAAAGATTCACTAAAAAGAAGCCACATGAACACTATAATTTGTTTTATTTAATTGCAACATTTTTGTAATTTTTTTCATATGAATATGTAAAAGAGACTTCTATCATATTTAAACATTAATTTTGTATGCCCTGGGCAAGGTGCTTAGTACCTGTGAGAGATGTATTTCTTGCCTTGAGCAGGAATATTAATGGAACCTACCTCCAAAGTTTGGGATGCATGTAAAATTAGTATAAGAGTTAGAATTATGTGCTCAGAGGATTGGTGTTTCATGTATTGTTTTGTTTGTATGTATGGAGGAGTATAATGTTAGACGTCAAACAACAGGTACAGAGGAATGTTTCTAAATTTATCTGACATGACACATCTTTGGTTGTATGTTACTATCTGTTTTTCTTATCTTGCTTACTAATATCAGAGTTCAGTGTGTTTTGGACAATTTTTCTGTCTTTCTTCTCATTGCTGGTACCTTAATGTTCATAATTAAAGCAGGGGCATCTCAATACAATCAATAGAATACCATAAATAAAATCATTAAATGTCCATTGCATTCTAGAATAAAGAATCTACATATAAATAGTCTTGCAATCTGTGGTACAATCCTTATATTGCACTTGTCTTGATGTTAATAGCAGTTCCTGGTATAAACAAGGAATATAATAAGTGCTCAATAAACAAATAATGGTGGGCCTCTTTGAGTTCAAAACTCGGTGCTATCCACATTTAACAACTTTTTCTTCTACCTTTAGATTTTTCTGCTTCCTGACTCTAACTATATAACTCTAGGTATTGCTTATTGACTTTTCTTTCTTCCTTTCTAGATTCTATGTAATCTCATTGGGATTTTTTTGTATTAATTTGCTCATTTTTTTTTTTCACTCTTTAAAGCCTTTGACCCTCAAATCCTGAACATTATTGTCTTTGATCTTTTCTCCCTTTGTTCTCTCCATAGTTCCTCAAGTACTTTATAATTTACTTAGATTTCTACTCTTCCTGTGAAGCTATCAGATCTTTTTGCCCTGTAAAGACCTTTTATCTATTAGCAAAGACAGGATTTGACTAATTTTTTTTTGTTCCACAAGTGAATTTACTGGAAGGAGGAATGCAAATTTCAAGATGTCAGCATCACTGTCAAGATGAAGCAAAGAGGCAGGACAAAATGTCCCAATATGTGATTCAAAGGACAAGAGCTAGTTAGGAAGTTCTTTATAACTCTAAGTATGTGTATGAGTGCTAATTGCATTGTCTTCTGACAAACAAGGAATAGAAACAGCTGGCATAAGTTCACCAGAAAACTGCCATCCCTGGCTCTTCTTCAGCAGTTTTATTTGAGTGTTGAAGAGAGGGCTAAGTTACCAGGTTTATGCTGGTGCTTTTCTTACTGACTTCACAGTGAGGTAATATGTAGCCTGAGATACTGAAAATAATATGGTTTTGTGCATGGGAAGACACACACAAACACACACACACACACACACACACACACACACACACACGAGGACCACAGGAGAGTTTATTCAGGAGAGTTGCCAGATGAGTACAGGAGCAGAGAAGCAGAAGAGAGAAGAGACAGACCGTAATATGGTGTTGCTTTTTAAGAGAAAGGATGGGTATAAATTTGTGTAGCCATGCCTAGGGGTGTGCCCTCTTGGCGGCATGTTGGGTTCACCACATGGTGTGCCAGTAATCCTTACAAATCCCTACTTCTATAAAGAGTATTAGACTGCTGCACAAAGTAACCAGCTTAAATTAAAGTTAAAGTTCACTAAGATAGATTCCACCACTCATGGAGGTCAAAGCAGCAATACCAACAGATGTCATGATCAACAGGGCATATGTTTTTTTGGCATTCTTTTTTTAAAAAATGCTTTTTGTGAGAGAATTAAGCAAAGTTATTTTTAAAATTCAGCACTGAGTTTCCCAAGCAGTAGAAATTAGGCCAATTGTCACCAAAATAATGTCACCAGATTTTTTTTAAATCAAATGCATTGCAGAATTCAAGAACTTGTCATTGAAATTAATAATAACAACAACATTGTTGGCCTATTTCTGGTTTCTTTTCCAAGAAGAAGAAATGGTAAGTCATGGTGTATGAGTAAAGTAGAGATAAAAATTTCAGCTCTCATATTATAATTTTCATCATTCTATGTGGTTAGAGGCACCCAGATTCTGCCTAGAGCACATGATAGACATGTGCCCTCAGATCCTACCTTATATGCTCTTGGAACCACTAACAGTTAAGTGTATTGATCCAATAAAATATAATAAAACAAGAGCAGTAGCTTCACAACTGGCCTTATAACACCCAGCACCTGTACTTTATTTCCCCCTTTGTTTTCTATAGGACAAAGCACCAAAGGAAGCATCACTCTTGTTGACAGAGTGACAATATGCAGGCACTTGTGTTTCGAAACAGCAGAGCTTTCATCCCAGTTTTTCCACCTTCACAGACTTATGGGGATCACATCTTAGGCCCTGACAAGCTAGACTCAACCACTCATCTTCAATACGCCAATTCAAAGAGATAAATGGAAAGTGAACAGCAGGAAATGGAGATTTCTTCCATGTAGCAGTATTGGGAAGAGTGAAGGAGAGATCGCGTAACTCTTCCCTATGTCCATTTCCAGCGTCCTGACATTGCAGTAAGGTTTAAATGGAAAGAAAGAGAGATGTATAACTAAGCACCAAACCCAAGGCATGATTCCTTCCCTACCATTATCTCAGCTCCAATGTGCTCGTAAAAGTTCATCTGATAGATTGAAAATACATTTTTGAGAGTCAGGTCCCTCCTCCTGATGCCTTCACAACCCAATTAATTTTCCCAAAATGAGATCCCAAGGGAAATTTTAATTTCTTGGAGTCCATTCTTTCAATAATCTGGTAGCCAAAGAAGGGGTAACACATGCCTCTTCAGAATATATCCATTGCTGATAGGAAGCCATTTACATTTAGATTCCCAAGATTCTTTATTGTAAATACATTGATTTTTACTTTAAATAGTTCACTGCTTAAGAGTATGTTCTTTATAAAAACTCAATTGTCCCTTCTGGATGATATGCTGATCAGTTGCTTAGTGAATGAAAACTTCTGTTTGGCGATAGAGTACAGTAGGGGATTGACCTGACATTGGACTGAAACATATAAAACCACAATTAGGAAATAGAAGGATCAGTAGTTAAGCTCTGCCAAATAGTCACTTAGTGCTAATTATCTAGTTGACTTTACTCAGCAGTATAAAATAATATCCTGTTTATTTGTTTATGGCAGGTTGCTTTCTAATGATATAAGTTGTCCAAATAAATCAGAAACAGTCTATAAGACATCTTTCAGATTACACAAAATTATCACAGAGTACCTAATTGCCAAAAAAGACATTAGATAAAATTTGCTTTGGTGCTGATATTCCACAAGAACACATATAAGAAGTACATGTCAGGATAGCTACTTATTCATGTCTACAGTACAGAGTAATTAATACTGTACTGGTTTCTTTTCAATAAATTATAGAACCTACTTTTCAAGATACTATAATACTATAGTATTCTCAGATTTAATGGCTATACCTGCCTAACACTTGTACTGACTTATACACTTGAAATCTTAGAATTAGAAATACAATCTGTCCAGCAACACATTCATGCTCATTAAAACCATCCTCAACTTATATCTATACAAATTAGGATAGTTTCTCTTAATTATTGAAGTGAGGAAAAAAAGGTTTATTAAATGATTTTTTTGTGTACCTACAATTTCCCACAACCTACTTAGACTTTACTCATAAAAGCAAACTTGCCCCAGTAACTTTTTAATTTTCATCCAATGTGTCTAAAATGTTAACCCCAGGAAAACACGGATTTTAAAGAAGGTGGGATGAAAAGAGGATATTTCAGTTTCTTCTGATGTTTCTTCTAGAGATTGGCACAGCAACATTTCACCCAATGGATGATTGCAGTGAAATATTACTCAATGAAGGAAAAATAATAAAGTAACTGTACATGGGAAACTAGAAACCAAGCACTAAGCAAAAGGTTTCTAAATAAGAGCCAGGAATATAAGCTTGGAATTATGTTTCTTTGACTTATATTGTACATTTTAGTTATTCCTGCTCTAGCAGCTTGAAGTATATTTGAAAAGACTTCAACAGCCTGTAGCTTAAATGTTTAAATCTAATAAAGTTTGAAAAAATTTACTAGTTCTCATTGTATGTTTTATAAAATGTGCTATTGTAGACTGCTAGGACTTATCAATTCTTATTATTTGAGGTTTATTGTCTTAGGGTTTCTATTGCTGTGAAGACACATGATGACCATGGCAGCTCTTATTAAGGAAAAACATTTAATTGGGGTACCATGGTATTTTCTACTGACAAAAATTTGGAATTAAAATTCTTCTTTTTTATCAATTACAAAAGTCATTTAGTTAATAATAATTTAAAAAACCATTCTACAAAATTATTGAGAGCAAATGTATTAATATGATACAGAAAGTAAAGTTTTGCATATTTAGCATTTGATAGTTGGACATTGCAGAACTCTATAGCAGAATAACAATTGATTTCTTTGTTTAGTTAGTTTCAAGATATAACTGGTATCTCATCAAATAAGATAATTGTTAAAAAGTCAGTTTTTTCATGGCTTCCTTATCAAATGAAGGATAGAGACTGCCGAAGCCTGCCTAGACAGGATAAGACGGTCCTACCAAAAAATACCCTGCTTCTATAAAAACTTGTCAAATATCCTAGGCCAGTAGCCACAAAGATGGATGCTCCTGCTATACAGAAAAGTAGTAGATGACTGTCCAAATAGTTAACTGACATTGTCTTCTCCTAAATTCTGGAAGTTACTTCATGATTCCAACTTTAGATATATATTTTCCTTCTCAGGTCTTGATGGTGTTAAAGATTAAATAGTTGAGGTTGTTATTACTTCACATTTCAGCAAAGACACTCAAGTGTTAGAACTCTATTGTTTAAGATAAACAGCCTTAAAGCAATCCCTGTGCATTTTCTCATATCAACATTTTAGATATTAAATTATACTTTATAGTTGTTGTTTGTTAGCAGTAGTTTGACCTCACTTATGTTAGTACCTTTCTCTTTCCCAGACACTGTCTTATGATGATCCCTATAGTATATAGTTTTATACCTAGTTTAGAACCTTCCTATTTAGACAAAACGGGGAGATATAGCAAAAAATCAAAAACTATATATGTAAACGATCACGTCATAAAAATAGAGACGAGCTGGACGTGGTTAACTAAAAAAGATTCCAAAAATAGACCTTCAAAAAAAGAGACCAAGACAAAAAGTCGTCATTCTCTCACGAAAGTTCCCCGACCGAGTGCGCAGTTCGCTCCAGCTGCCCGAGAGTTCAGACGTACGGTGTAAAGATAAAAAATCTTCCTTAAAAAGGCTCCGGCGCACTACAACCTCATCCTGTCATCTTCTCCTAAAACCGGCTCTGTTTTATAAGCTATTTTCTCCAAATAAACCCTATTTATAAACATATCTCAAGGCGAGTTTTTACCGCGATAATTGGCGCCCAACGTGGGGCACGAATCATTCAGGCTTTATATAAATAAGCTAGTGCACAATCTTAGAAGGCTCCATTTACTTCAGTTTTCACTATGCCTCCTAATAATTACCTGCAGATCTGTGTATAGCAATTTGATCATATCATGTAATTTTATTTGCAGTTTCCTTTCAACTGTTATATATATGGTATCTTGCTTACTTCCTGAATGATATACTTTGGTTATTATTGTGTAGTATTATATAGTGTTTGCTCACTCAATGAAACATTTTTTAGTATTTAACTATACTGGGGAGGATTTTATAAGTAGTGGGCAAACATTCAAAATATGCTTTATGCTGAACATTTTTTGAAAAAGACTAAAACTGAGTTTGGTTTCATTGGAGTTATGTATTCCTTACAATTCAAATATAATCAATTTGCTTGTTATCCATAAAAATCATCCACTTCTGATAATCATGTGGTTATTTGGGTAACCTGAAAGTAAGGCATTGTCCTTCTATTGTACTTTGTTAGGTTTGTGTCTTCAGAGATTTCAGAATTTATGTAGAAGGAAGTGTATTCAAAGGTCAAGATAGACTTACATGATTTTACTAATTGTAGCCATTTTAAACTGAAGGTAAGAGAAATAACTGAAGGTCACTTGAGAATAATTCTGCCTGAGTTACAAATCGAAGAGAAATAGCAAATGATTTGGAAGCACTTTTAAAAGAAAATCTCTAATAATGCTTCTTGTAGCCTTACTAAATTGTAAAGATCATCTGCTGTGCTAATAATAGTGGTAAATACAGTGTGTGGGTGGTTAATGTTAGATCACTCAAATACTCTTTAGAAAGCTGCTGAAAAGAAAAGCCTAGAAGACTTGGATGAAAAGGAGTGTGGTGCAATTGTTGTTAGGCTAATGGAGATGCTGGTTTGAATCTATACTCTTAGAAACTAAATGACTATCATAGAAGCAATTATGCTTTGTGCCATCATGGTGCTCATTTTTTCCTGAAATAATTGCATCCATTACATGGCTGAGATTGGGATGATAGCCCAGTTTCACACACAGCCTCTGTTGCTTTGGGCATACTTGAAAAAATCAAAGATGTTAAAAATCACAGAAATAAAAGTACACACTAGTTTGTCAAGAAGCCTGTGAGTAAGCAAGCTTATTTAAATATACATGCATGTATGTAAACTTTAAAATGTTGTACAGATACCAAGTATATCACAAAAACACTACATATAAATTTAAATTATTTTATCATGTTATGAATGAGCATATACCAGAGAACATCTATTATACTAACTGGGGAATTAACTTGCAATGGATTCACCTGATTCATAAAAAATACCTCTGCTTAGATCCCCTTGAGTCTCATTCAATAGTATTATTTAGGGCTATAAGTTCTACCATCTCTAGTGTGTCACATTTCTAAATATCCCAATACCAAGGTTATATCTCAATTAGATTATGATAATTAAGTGAGAATTGGAAGCAGATAAATTTTGTTTTGTCTGGGATATTCATCCAATTTATTAACAATCTATTCTTCTTTTGTTGAAGTTTAATTTCCATTGTAGAATATTGACTGACCGTTTATTCTTATTGTTCAGCTAAATTCTAGTTTGGAGCAATGATGACTATAGCTTTTATAAACAATTTTTGAAATTGTTTTAAAAAAATTTAGGAGTAAGGTATCTGGATCATAAGCTAAGTTTATGTTTAGTTTTCATAGATCCTTGCAGGTATCTTTCTAAATGGCAGAATCTAAGTCTACCTCTCAAAGCAATGTGGAGACTTTAGAGTTTATTCTTATCTAGATGTTCGAAGATACATAGGATTCCACTCCTGAGTTTACATCATCATATATGTGATACTTGAACTCATATAAGATTTGGCACAAGAAGGGCAATTTAAGTCTTTTCTGTGCACAGTAATAGTGAACACACTTTAGGTATTCTGCGATGTGGGATGCCCTTCTATATGCTGTTAATTTCAATTGGATAAAAAAGAAGTTGTTTTGGCCTATGGCAAAGCAGCTTTTAGACAGGTGAGAAATCCAAGCATAGATAAACGAAGAGGAGAGCAGATTCATACAGAGACACTGCAAGCTGACACCCAAAGAAGCAAAATGTAAAGAAACAGAGGTAAGCCACAATCTATGTGGCAATACACAAATTAATAGAAATGGGTTAAGTTATAAAAGCTAGCAAATAATTAATCTGAGACATAATTAAACAGCTTGTAATTAATATAAGCCTTTGTAAAATTATTTGAGGTTAAGTGGCTGCAGGACTGCAGGTCTGGATCTTGGGGCTAGGCAAGTCTAGAGGAATCAGAAACATCAGGCTCCAAATGCTGCCAAACATGGGACATATACACACACATAAAGCTTGAGAAGTGTTAAAAAGGCTTAAGATCATAGAAACAGCCAAAAACAGCTGGATGTGTCTCTCAAGTGGGCCATGTTAAAGATTAGCAAGTGAATTTAAGATACAAAATGTCAGGCTTAAAGTGTATAGCTTAAGATACAACAAGGCTGGTTCCTGAAATGTCACAAGAGCCTCATTAAAAGCATCAGCTGCATATGACAAATTTAAGGTTTGTGTTTTCACAGAGAAAAAGAGAATAGAGACAAGCTCAGCTTCTAGCAGCATTTCTTAAGGTTAGCTCTGTTTGCTGGCAGCAAGCAGAGGTGTGGATTTTTTTTTTAAAGAGGCTTCTAGAATCAGCCTTAGTGGCAAAACTCCACACAAGGCTCATTTAAGAGGCCCTGATGCTGAACATTTAAATAAGGTTGATGAGGAGTAGGCAGTGTGGTACTTTACCTGGTGATCTTGTGAACCCTAATATTCCCCAGAGTTTCAGTGGAAAAAGCTGTACCTGTCAGTACCTCTGCCAAGCCATCATAGCCAGGCCTTTAATCCTAGCCTTACCTTAGCAGATTAAAGGTGTGGTCAGTTGGAACCTCTTGCCCTTTCTGGAGAAGGGATGAGGAAATGGGAATGAGGGAGGCTGAAGGCTGACCAAGAAGTGTCAGGAGGAGGAAGAGAGTTGGAACAAGAGGATATATAAATAAAAACTAGACTTTATTTTATAAAAATAGATAAATATAAAGAAAAATGGTGTGGTCAGAAACAGAAAAAGATAAGAGATATACTGTGAACACAAATTAAAAAACAAACAAACAAACCTTCCTCTAAACAGTTTATAGTGTGTTTAAAAATATATGTAGGATTGGGAGATAAAAGAAAAAGAGAAAAAGGATAAAGTTCTTTTTAAAAGATATGCATTATATATATATCTCCCATATATATACATGTATATAAATATATATGCTACATAAAGATGGAACATATACAAGGACAAAAGTCTGGATACTGTATGTTATGTTGCCTTTGAATTATTTGCTGAAGAGGAAGCAAAATCTGCTAAGAGACATTTGATTATAAATGCTGTTGGATTAATCTAACCTATATATTATGCAAATGACTTAACTTCAAAATTGAAATCAAAAGGTATTCTTTCAAGAAGAGATTTTTTTTTTATTTTCTCAGGAAATGAGAGTCTGAATTTATTCTGACTTAAAGAAAATAAGGCTTGATCAAAGAAGCCCCCCCCCCGAAAAATCTCTTATGGGAAGAGATGAACACATCAGCTTCAAGGCTGTTAATATGATCCAGCCTAGGGTCCTCATAAGATTGCCAGCACCCTCAATTAGCAGGTAGTAGTTTATAAAAAACTATTCACAAATTCCCAAATAATTTTTATAAATGTTTGCTTTCTAATGGTTACTGATCATAGTCAAACTATTTAATTTAATTGTTAAATCTACTTTTAAAAAGCAGCTACTTGTTTTAAATGTTTTACATCCATATGGATTTTAGATTATAGTTACAAATTTAAGGTTAAGCTTGTAACACTGTATGTATATTTCTACTTTTGTTTAAGGTATTATATTTATGTAACTCATTTAAAGTTGTAATGTATAATTAAGAAATACAAATTAATAATTATCTATTACAGACATGTTTGCCTGTTAGTTAGACTTTTTAGGTATAGAAAGATATATTTCAACTAGATAGACAATCTTCAAACACCTCAAAGACCTACAGAATATGACATTTAAAATGTTTTAAGAAGTTAGACTTTTCTGGACAATGTTACAGGTCTGCTTCTGGCAGCACCAATCTACATCAAGAGAATGATGAGTACTGAAGAAATTCAATATGGAGTTTACTTTCTTTGTGGCAAAAGTTAGCCATTGGATAAGAACCTATTTTTGCTTTGACTGATAACTGCTTGACAGTGTAGTGTATAAACTGTACATGCAGGACCCATAGGAAAGTAACCACTGAACTTTGCCAAAACAAGCCAAATTGGTCCATCAGTGTACTGCTTCTCATAGACTGTGAGGCATCCTGCAGGACACAGGGAAAAATGGCTGACAAACTATCTAATATGGATGGAACAGTCCTTCAAATTTCCGGCTTCACTATAAAGTATACCAGAGACTCTAGGCCTGTAGGCTGAAATGGATGCCCCAACATTATAGAAGAACTTTTGATAACTGTTCAGGTAGCCAGATGTCCCTGTTATTTTTAGAAGTTAAAAGTTTCCTACAATGTGCTTTCTGTTTACTCAGGTAATATCATTCTGTAGATTTTGATATAGTTGAAAATTATATAGATATGAGTATAATCTTTCTTAGTTATAATAAAAGGGCAAATAAGCTTACTTTTGGAAAGCCAAGCTCTAGTTTCTTATTGCCATCTAATGCGTATCTGATATCAACATCTTGAAATTAAGTCCAAAGATTTTTTTGTATAATTTTATCTTAAGCATACATTTAAGACCTAGCAGAAAACAAGAGACAGACAAAAGTTGTCTGTGGTGGTTAGCCTATAATTCCAGCTAAGGCATGATGATCTCAAATTCAAGGCCTACTTGGACAACTTAATAAAATTTTACCTCAAAAAAAGAAAAAAAAAAGGGCAAATAAGATATGAAACTTTGGACTCAGAAGGATAAGGTAGATAGTAGAATATTTTTCTTTAATTTTGCTCAATACAAATACACAAGATATTGTAATTGTAATTCTTGACTGATAGCTGTTTTGTTATATCTAATTTTTCTATGTTAAAATTAAAACCTTCCTTTATGATTGGATAGAAAGGAGAAGTGATGTGGGATGTCTTTTTGTACATTGTGAATTACTATTGTGTAATAATAATAATAATAATAATAATAATAATAATAATAATAAACTGTTTTGGCCATGGCAAAGCAGCTTATAGGGAGGCAGGAAATTCAAGCATAGATAAAGATGGAGGAGGGACTATTTATACTGAAACACTGTGAGCTGCCACCAAAGGAAGCAAATATAAAGAAATGCAGGAAAGCCATGAGTGATGTGGCAATACACCGATTAATAGAAATGCGTTAAGTTGTAAGAGCTAGCAAGTAATGAGCCTGAGCCATAAGCCAAATATCTTGTAATTAATATAAGCCTTTGTGTTATTATTTGGGTCTCACTGGCTGTAGAACTGCAGGTCTAAAGCTCAGAGCTAGGCTAGGGCAGATAAGCCAGAACCATCAAGCTACAATTCTGTCTTATTTCAGCTAAGCCAAATGTTTGTTTTTGTGTCTTCATAAATACTGAATTTGTGATGAGACATATGGCAAAAACTTTTCAGTAATACAGCAAGGCACTGATGAATGAGTCTTTTCTTTGTAAAAATGCCAAATGAAGTCATTTTCCTAAACAACTGTTAAGATTCACATTAACTAAAACCCTTCCTATTTTTTCGAATATATTCCTTAGCAATATCATATATGTATCTAATATTTTCTTGTCATGTTTATCTTCCATCCTTCTTGTCTCTTTTTTAATCCCATTAATTATTTCTTCCATACCAAATCCCTATGCTATTTTCTCATTTTTAAAATTTTGTCTTTGTTTTTTGCTTTGTGACCCACTGTATTTAACCAGGGCTGGTGCCATGAGAGTGAGTGTGAAAATTTTTTCACATTGACACTCTTGGAGCATGAGAAACTTCTCATTGTCTCTGTCACTGAAGAATGTTGTCTTTTTCCATAACAGTAGTCCTACACCATTATTACTCTCTCAAGTTGGGGAACACTAAACATCTCCTATCTATGACTGAATGCTAATGGGTTCAATATTTTTCAGGTTCTATGCAAGTAAGTTTTGAGTGTTCTGAATCTATGAGTGCTATGGATATGTTATGCCTCTAAGTCACTGTTTCTTGGCCTTCCATCACATTATCTTTCTCTTAATTCCTCTACTCCTCTTTAGTGATACTGCATGAGACTTGGAGAGGCTGTTTTATGCTGAACACCTGCCCTCAACATTTTAGCCAGCGATGAGCCTCTGCATTAATTACTGTTCCTTTCAAACATTAGCTCCTTTTTTAGCTGAAGAAAGTGCCAAATATTTAGCTGTATACACAATTATTTAAAAGGCCGTTTGATGACATGTCTACTTAGCAGGACAATAGTAGTAGGTTTATTCCTATGTCTTTCCAGCTATGGGTCTTTGATATATGTAGTACAGGCGTTAACTCCCTCATAGAGCTGAAGTTTCAGATGTAACCAAAACTGTATTGATTATAGCAATCAATCATGAGAAAACTGGCAATATCTATGAAAAAAGCAGTTATTGCTTCAAACAAATCTTTAAACACAAATTTTACTTGTACTTATTAATGCCTTTAGAGATCTTATTTCTTTTTCTTTTTCATTTTTTTAGTTTGTTAGTGGGTTAGTTTATTGGTTTTTTTTGTTTGTTTTATTAAAGAGAGAGTCTTAACTCTGTATCCCTACCTAGCCTGAAACTCACTATATGGTCCAGGTTGGTCTTGAAATCACTGAGATCTGCCTGCTTCTCTCTTCCCAGTACTATAATTAATGGCACCTGCTACCATTTTTTCACTTATTATTTTTTTGTCAAAATTGGAAATGGAGAAATGAGACTGGTGTAGAAGTATAAACTAGCTGGAATCAGTGGCAATTTAATAAAATGTTGAGGATTTAGAACCAGCTCTCCTTTTCAGCAACAAGCTGTAGGTTCAAGTATTACCATGTGTATCTTTGTAAACATCAACAGAACTTAAACCATGGAATTGTTTAAATATTTAATATCTTAATTAGAATGATTTAAATAATGTATTTATGACAGTACACTAAATATTTAAGTATATTATGGCATGTAACTTACTTGTAAAATAGGATACATAAATAAATTAGTGTTCTAAAATCAACTAAATTATAATGTGTTTATTAAGTGCTATGCTAGTATCTCATTATGCAAATAATTTTGAAATTTTTTGATCATTTAAGATGTGGTAGATTTCAAATATATTTTTACTATACTTTGCTAGTTAATAAAATCTACTGTGAATATCAAGCTATTCTCTCTGTTGTATGGGCTGTGAAGTGCTCTGTGCTTTCAGGAATATTCTTTAGTATCATTTTAGTGTGAAATCTGTAAGTAATTTCTCTCTGTTATTATATAAAATTTATTTGTCTTGCTAGAATGGAATGATCTGTATTTGCCATGAGTGGAGGCTGAACTAAGCAATATTGGGATCATGGGACCATGGGTTCACCTGCCCATGGGGGGGATGGGGAGATTTGGAGAAGAGAGAATGACCTGATGTGGTGAGAGGGGGAAGGGATCTTGAATAAGGATATACAAGGATAGAAAATGTGACTTCTTTATTCATAATAATAAAAAAAGAAGAGAAAAAATTAGGAAATTTAAAAGAAATTTCTAATTATGTGAATATTAAAATAATATAAAAGAAAAACTTAGTCACAGGAGTCATAAGCAATAAGTATAGCTGTTAAAAAAAATTGAACAAAGTCAGGTAGAGCCCAGGCCTTTTTGATTCCCTGAATCCATCAAAACTCTGCATAAGAACAAACACTGATCAGGAGGGATTTGCATGCCAACCTGATGGAAGCTATAGTAATTAGAGAGAAAGGGAGCTTAATGGAGAAAATATCTCAATGAGATTCAGCTGTTAGGCATTTTCTCAGTGATCAATGAGGAGGGCTTAGTCCATTTCAGTGGTGCTGTCCTTGGGTGGTTGTTTCTGGTTTCAATAAAAGTGCAGACTGATCAAGCCAGAGGAAGCAAGCCAATAAGCAGCATCTTTCCATGTCCTCTTCCTCAGCACCTGCCTTCAGGATTCTGCTGTTTGACTTCCTGTCCTGACTGCTTTTGAAAATCTTGGAAGGATAATCTGTATAAACCCTTCCCTCCCCAACTTTTTTTTGGGTCATGGTTCTTTGTTACAGCAATAGAATCCCTAACTAAGACAAACACCAAGGTTACAGAAAATACATCCTGAAAGAGAAAGCCGAGGAGTGCATCCAAACTGATCCCTGTGCCAGTATTAGTGTGAGCCCACAACCAAATAAGCACAATGCAGTGAATAAACTACTAATTCTTTTCCTTGATAAACATAGATGGGAAAATCATTAGTGAGAGGTATTGATACTTCCCATTCATCTCAGCTCACATTTAAGAGCCATTCATAGCCAAAATGGAGTCTCACAGAAGCTGAAGTATGATATTTAACAAGGATATTTAACAACATAGAACATTAGGAGACTGTGGGGAAGTGTCCACACTCAGCATTGTGAGTAGTGAACTGTTGTGTTATAAGAAAAGTAAGTAAAACTAGATATAGTTTTACAGGAAACAAAGCCAGTCCACAACAGAAATAGTATATAATTTGTCTCTTCTGGTTCTTAATAGGATAAGGCTGGGCTTTTTTTTTTTTTTAAACAGTCATAGTACCAGTCAAAAAGATATGGTAGATGTCCTAATATAGTGCAGTTTAATATGATCAATGTACATTACAGACATATATGTCAGTGATATAATCATATTGAAAATGTGCGATACATACCTAAATGTTTAAATACAGGAAAAAGAATCTAAAGGGATATAAAAGCATTGATTTTCAAAAATGAAATTTCTATAATATTAATGAAGGAATGGACAATACAGGCTCAAATTAACCCTATAACAAAACCCAGCATTATAAATATAAATATAAAACACCAAACATAAATCCTAGGAAGCAAAATAACAAATCGGAGGACAATTCCAGTGTGTTGTGGTCCAGGAGAATAGAGAACTCAAATCTATCAGGACCATTGTTACATTCCATCTGCTCTGCAGGAATTCAACAGAGACTCCAATGAACAAAGATAAGGCCCAGATACTTGCAGTATTCCCTATAGACTAGTGTCTAGCATTGTTCTTAAAGCGGCATTGTAATTTCACCATAAGCAAACAACCAATCTTAACTTCTCGTGTTTTTATATCAGCTTTATAGCATAACAGTGCCCTGCATTTTTAAAATCATTGCCATAATAAAGTACGAGTTAAGAATCAATTCTAGGACCTGTGCTCTCTGCAGCGTCCCAGTGCACTCTGGAGCAGGGGCAGCTGAACTCTGCACCTGGCCACACCCGCAGCTCCTGCTGCTCAGGGAATCTACTAGGAGCCCTACTGCGACCCTGAACTGAGTGAACTGAGCAAACTAACTGCAGGGGTCTCTGAGGGGCGGATTCGAACCCTGACCAGAGGTGAGGAGGGCTCGGCGGG
>PVIH01006696.1:0-10000 GCA_004025045.1 Sigmodon hispidus
ACACTCCAAAGGTATTAGCTCAACTATGTTCATAGCAGCATTATTTGTAATAGCAAGAACCTGGAAACAACCTAGATGTCCCTCAACTGAAGAATGGATTAACAAACTGTGGTACATCTACACAATGGAATACTACTCAGCAGTAAGGAAAAATGATATCCTAAAATTTGCAGGCAAATGGATGGATTTGGAGAATATCTTCCTGAGCAAGGTATCACAAACTCAGAGAGATAAGCAGGGGATGTACTCACTCACTAGTGGTCTCTAAACAAACAAACAAGAAAAAAAACCAAACATGCCCAAGCGGCAAACCACAACCACTAAACAGCTTGGGATCAGAAACACCCTGGACTGACCCTTCGGATCCCACTCCAACTATAGGAACACCTGACTCACTCTTGTGGGAGGGGGGACAAAACTGGATTTTCCAGGAGTGGAGACTGATCTAAGCATTATTGGGTCAGTGGGACCATAGGACTGTCTGCTCCCTGCCCAGGGAGGGGGTGGGGAGTTGTGGAGAAGAAAAAATGACCTGATGTGGTGGGAGGGGGAAGGGACTTGAATAAGGATATACAGGGATGAAAAAAAAATTCAGAGGGAAAGCTGAACACAAAGTAAATATATGTGTAGCAATCTTATTTGCATTTTCACCCTTGATAAGTCATGCTTATGATTTTTGTCTTCTTCATAGTTATTGTTAACTTATCAGCATTTTAAATTCAATTTACTGTTTTTCTTGATAAATACAAAATAAATAAAGAAGAAGGAAAAAAAAGAATTTAGTAGCTACCAGGTTTCATGGTTGCATGGTTATTTTATTTAATTCACGGCTGTTACTGACATTGGATGATTGATTCCCACTGTATTGGTTTAGAGCAATATATAATTATGCTTAGCATTTTATACTCTAAAGACAACACAGTAGCAGGTAGTACTGACTGTGTCATTAATGAATGGACATATGGTTTTTTTTGTCATTTCTGTTTTTTTTTATCTTTTATGTTAAACTTTCTACAAAAGGATGTATAAATGGTTACATACAGAATCTCTATCTACAACATGTTTTGTTTTATAAATATTACATTACTTGGTGTACATTTAATAGACTGACATATTTTAAGCACATAAAAATAATTTTACATAATACACTGGGAAATATGCTGATGGCTCAGTGGTTAAGAGCACTGACATATGTTTTCATAAAGACAGTGAAGCATATTAAAGAAGATGTGCCAGCTATTTATTGCAATGAGATTTTTAAAATAGTTTACTTTGCCTGAGATTTAAGAGATATAAGCTCTGAATGTGTTTCAACAGG
This sequence comes from Sigmodon hispidus, assembly GCA_004025045.1. Classification (NCBI taxonomy): domain Eukaryota; kingdom Metazoa; phylum Chordata; class Mammalia; order Rodentia; family Cricetidae; genus Sigmodon; species Sigmodon hispidus. The sequence continues at coordinate 1,319 of PVIH01006696.1, forward strand.
AAGGAATTTAGGATAGCATTGTCTATATATTAAACAAAGCTGGTATATTTGGTTATATGTTTTTGTAATTTTGTCATGTTCCTGGCTTATAGAGAATTCCCACTGGGTATCAGTTAGGTAACTGAATAAACTAGGAATAACATTTTGTTATTTAAAAAAGAGAAGAAGAGGACTGGAGAGATGGCTCAGAGGTTAAGAGCACTGACTGTTCTTCCAGAGGACCTGGGTTCAATTCCCAGCACCCACATGGTGGCTCACAACCATCTATGATGACATCTGGTACCCTCTTCTGTATACTGTATACATGAAAAAAAATCTTTAAAAAAGAGAGAGAGAAGAAAAATAGGCAGTTATAGCATTGTGCCAACATAGTATATTCAATATTCTAGGAATCTCAATTCTTGTCAAAGTAATCTGTAAATTTGATGTGATGCCCAACACAGAAAAGTAACTGTTATAAATTATCAGAATGATTAAAAAGGGTTTTGGGGGGAGTAGGGGCTGTGGATAAGCCTGTTTGTATGGTGATTAACAATGCCTCCAAAAAGACATGAAGAGGAAAAAGAATGAGGAGAGCAGACTGAGAGGTCAGTGTTCCATTAGAGATAAAACAATTTAGTGCCCAGGTGGTAATGAAACCAAGCAGTAAGGCAGCGGGACTGAAGAGAGTGAAGGGCAGTGTAGACGCCAAGTCCATCACTGGAAAAGCAATCAGAGGAATAATTAATCTGAGGGTCCCTCCTCACATTGCACAAACTAATTTTGGATATATATTTTAAAATAAAAGAAACAACAAAATAAAGGAAATAGGAACTGAGAATTGTATAATCTTTGGGTGAGACATTTTAAACATAACACCATAAAACAGAAGATTTAAAATATTGAGTTTTTAATGTAATGTATGTCAAGAATTTCCATAAACAAAGTTGAAAAGCAAATGAAAAATGGGGAAAATCTATGACACACACATGTGTGAACAAAAATACACACAAATGTACAAATACCCTCTCTAAATCCAAACAATGAATGCCCTCTATGACTAACAAACTGCTGAAAAACTGATTCCAAACTAAAATGAAGAAACAAATAGATAAATCTAAACCATCCAATATACTGAAAAAGAAATTGGCTCCCCTTCAAAAGAAGCCAAAGTCCATTAGAATGTTATCCTATAAAAGTTTCTGGAATAGGGTTAGGGTTAGAAAAGTTTCTGTGAAATAAAATACTTCCATACATCAATGTGTGTGCATGTAATTAATATATATTTGGGGGCACAAGTTGACAACATAGATAAATAAAAAAATAGTCATATACCTATCAGTTAAACACATAAAACAGCCTATCACACAGCTCTGAATACTGGAATACAGAAATAAAAAGTTTAAAATATACAGATTGACTCTGTAAGTTATGATGAAGCCATACAATCAACATCATACAGATATTAATGTTCAGCCTGTCTTCAAACTACTGCTTACACATTCCACTACAACAAGCAAGGCCCATGGGGGCTCTCCAGTCTCATACCACACTCTTTCACTACAAACCTTAAATGGTCTTCAGTTGTCTTAAGGAAAATTAAAATTCCTTAGTTATTTCTTAAGATGTTGTAATTAGATTTAAATTTCCCTTTTTAAGGGCACTGCCCCAACAAGGCTTAGTAACGCTCCATCTTAGTCCTTCAGCCTCGCCCTGTCAAACCACCTTCCTTACAAAAGTACCTCGTGGAACAATTCCCTTTATTTCCAGTTGGCAGCTCCCATAACTCAAGATCCATGTCTGAGGAGCCAGCTAGGGGCTTTCCTAGTGTTTCTGCTGTTTGCTATCTATATAACTGCATTTTAGTGTTTCCTACTTAGCCAGTAAGATTTGAAGGTCTTCAGCGTCAGGAAAAGCATGTAGAATATTCTCCTGTCAGCCTTGACCTTACACATAGAAGCAGTTTGGTAATTATGCACGAAGGGTTAATCAATGCTTGGAAATACTCACAAGTCCACAGAGAGCAGGTATTATGTCTGTTCTCACTAACAGTCAAAACTGAGGAAACGGCAATTCTCCCATACAGGAAAACACAAAACACTGAATAATGGCATTAACAAAAATTCCCTCCAGCAGGAGCCAAACCACTTTGCATCTTGATGCAAAAAAGGTAGAAAGCACTAATTAGTGGAAATTTGAATGAAGAAGTGTTTCTTAGAAGGGGCTATCATGACTCAATCACATTTTAAACTCTCACATTTTAAACATACATTGTCTTTCGTTTGTTTTGGTTTTTTCTTGAGTGATCGATCCCACAGTGTGAGGATCCCAAGTGAGTGTTAGTGCCAAAGGCCTAAAGTTTTCAGCATCCTCCCCTTGCTCTGAGGAATCATCATCCAGGAGTAAGCATTGCCCGTTGCTACCCTACCTTCTGATCATTAATCTCTCTTGGCTAAATATCAGCTCACTTTAAACCCCACTCTCCTCTCCTCCTCTTGCTCCTCTTCCTTACAACTGGTCACAGCTGGGTGGGAAAAAAAAAAAAAAGACTTACAGATCCTTGCTCACTGGTTTCCTTTCAAACTCATAATTACAAGTGTTAATGCCTGCTAATCAGCATACAGTTCTCAAGGTGCATTTGTCTGCCTACTTTTTTAGAGGACTGCTCCATAACATCTTGTCTCCTCTGATCCCATGATCCTTTCCACTGTGCTCATTCTTAAGTGATAACCCTGTTTCCTGAATCTCTAAGAAAACAGATTCAGTAAAACAAAGTTTTATATCCACCCCCCCTTCCAATCTGGCCTTCCTTATCTATCCCTGTTGTCTACACTTTGCAATTCCTATTGACACCATGGATACAGCATATATATCTATGTCTCTGTGAGGCCATCTCTCCTACTTAAGTTCTGGATATAACCAACTCTTGGCTGTTCCAGACCCTGGCTCTGGCTGTTTACCTCTCTCCTTTCTGAAGAATTATCCATCAGCAGGCAGCATCCTGTGTTTGATTTATTTTATTTTAACATATTAGTGTACGCTTCTCCAGATTTCATTTCTTCTAGAGATCACTTCTCTACTCATTTTTAGAAAAAAATCGCTTAAGATAGAAAGTTACATGTGTTTCCTACTTCTTGGCTCCCCACTCCAAGATTCTTTTGAATGTAATCAATCCTTTTATGCCTCCATTCTGATCATTCCACCAAAACTCTTTGTATCAACAGCATCATTGAGCTCCACTTTGCTAGATCCAGCAGAATTCACCTTGCTTGGCGAATAGCATTTGATATAACCAGTCTCTCATTTATCAGCATTCTTTCTCATTTCTTCCACACACTCATTAAATCCCAGGCTCCTTTGTGGTTCAGAAGTACACTCCAGTTTGCTACCTAGTGATAATGGTTCTTCTTCTTTTTTTTTTTAATCAAACCTTCATTAGGATAAAAGTGATTTCCTTTCCACATGGGGCACAGTTTTATTTCCAATCTGAGTGTACTACATCATTCTTCTGGCTTCTCGAGTATCCAGTTTCTATCAGTTATCTGCTAAGAAATCAATGTCATTAAAACTGCTTTATTTCTTTCTAAATAAATATTCTGATTTTTAATGATAAATTCCATATAATGGAGAGATATATGTAGGGGGAGAGGAGACAGATATAAGTGGTTATATATGGAAGAGCACTTAACCACAAAGCCATCTCTCTAGCACCTCTATAAGTATTATTAAAACAGGATGAAAATAGTAGTTTGGCTCAAATTAAAGATAATTTTAATTGAAAACAAAAATATTTGAGATAATAAATAGCCCTGGAAAACTTTTGGGTAAAGGAATGAAATGATAGGCCCCTAAGTTTTTCTTCAGGAGTTTGTTATTTCTGCAGCAGTCTCCTGGGAAAAGGCTGCTTTGAAGGAACAACAATACAAGCAGTAAGTTCTGCCTACAATGTCCTTCAGAAGGTCATCCATCATGTTCTCATTTTTATAATTTCTGTATAAAGATATCAGGAGCCCTCTTACCTATAGATATATCCTTACAGTTCTGGAGCTATAAAGATAAAGAAGGAAAGAAAGAAAGAAAATCTGGTGGAGTATTATAAGATTGTACTACACTTACGGTGTGTCTTATACCACGGGAGGAAAATTAAGCATTGATTTCTTTTGTATGCCTTAGATTTTAAAAAGCTAATACTCGTGTATGGCTTGGTATTTTCTTCCTGAATTATAATGAAATGTCCTGTATACTCACTTTAGAGGTTATAGTCTTTGAAAATGGGAAGCTGTTGAACATTTTAATTAGGAAAGAGGTGAGATGCAATTGACGTTAGGAAAACTATTATCTTGTGATATGGGTTACATGATTGGCATTAAGGTGAATGGGGCAATCCTTGATTAGAGAGAGATAAGCAAAGGAAGCAATTGACTAAATATTGGCAGTAACAGTATTAGAAAATTTTGCTTAGTCAAACATAGAAACAAAAGGAAGCATGAATTACAAATGATGTTTTTAAGGATGAAATCCTAGACGTGTATAAAATCTCAGTAATTGTGAGGTGAATGAAAAAAAATAATTGAAATTTTGGCCAAAGAAATCATTAGACAAATCTTTGTCATTCTATGAGAGTGTGCACTGTTGCAAAGGACAAGATGCCAACAAATAATACCCAGCCTATAAGGTTCCTCTAACTTCCCCTGAAACTTTTGTAGTCATTCCAGCCCCTTAGTTTGGTAGACTAAAATGAACGTGGGGCTAAATTCCATTCTGATACAGCACAGTCATTTCCTTATAGAAAACAAAACACTGTACAAATTTATCTGCAAGGGAATTCAAGAATTCATGCTCAAACTTTACTATGTGCTAAACACAAAAGGGTAGCTTTGACTTTGAATTTGGGGTGTAGGTAGCTTTGTAAAAGAGTGAAAATGGTCTTTTGTTTGTTTGTCTGAAGTCTCCAAGCCTGAGTTCAGTCCCAATAATCCACATGGTGTAAAGGGAGAACTGACACTTATGAGTTGTCCCCTAATATCCGCACAGTGCCATGTCACAATAAAATAAAATAAAAAGTACTAAGCTGAGTTAGACTGTTTAAAAATAATACCAAGGCTTAAAAAATACTGTTCCTGGTGCCACCAAGTAGGCTTGCCCCTTCTGTCACAGGCTCACCAGGATCCTGTGGCACTTCCTTCTTCCATTCCTCCAACTAGGTCATCTCCTTCTCACTGTGAGAGCCCATACCCCAAACTCCTGAGCCACGAGCCAGGTTTACCTCTTCCAAACCCAAAGGCTTGCCTCAACTCACCTTGTGTTCACCAAGTAAGCCTGCTTTTCCTTCCCAAAGACCCACCAGATTCTTTTAGGATTTCCTTCCCCTAAGACACCACATAGATATACTTCTTTACTACTTCCAAAGCTGCCCTACTCCTGCAGGACTCTCCCTTTCCTGCCACCACCAGCTTGGTTTCCTCCTTTCCTCCCCATCCTTTCCTGAACCTCCAGTTATACCTGCTGCTCCATGCCCTTACCCCCTTGTCTGGGACATCCTTCCTGCCTATGCTAGGCTCTACCACTGAAGACAACATATACTTGAGTCATTGGAAGGACATGAAGAAATCAAGCTGGAGCTAACCTGGAAGCTTCATCTCCATGGCTAGCTTTCATAGTGTTATAGGGTTCTATGTACATCACTATGGGAGAAAAGTAATAATAAGGTTACCTAGTGTGAACTCTGTAAACTACAATAATAATTGGCCTGGTAAGGTATGCCTTATTGACGTAAGTGTTGTGGGAGTAACCAACCACTGAGCAGACTTAATTTTACAAGACAAAACTCATACTTTGTACCATTCACTTGGCCCAAACCCCAAGAATGGCTGTGCCCAAGGGCCCTTGGGAGGAACCTGATTTGATTATTCTGCTAAATAGATACACTATTAAACTGCTCCCTAAGTTCTATTTTTAAATCCATAGATTAGTGCATCTCTGTGTTCATCAGAGAAGCTTCTTTTTGCAGTAGATGGCAATGAATACTGAGATCTGTGACTAGTCAACATTAAGAGAATAAAAGACTTTCAGATGATCAGCCACAAATGGGACATCTACATCACACTCCTTGTCCAAGGGCTCAGGGATCACCCTGGAAGAGGAGATAGATTGTAAAAGCCAGAGGGTGTGGGTCTCTTCTACAAAACAGGACCATTGCACATATGAACTCAAAGCAACTATGACAGCATATATAAGACCTGCACAAGATGAGGCCAGCCAGAATCCCAGCATGGACAGAAAAGGGCTCCTGAAGTCCTATTTATAGCTGAGGAGCTATTGGCAATTGATGGCTACTTGGGGAGGGAGAGTCAGTTTTCTTCAAAATTGTGGCCCCCTTCAGGCTGCCCAAACCCTGTAGGTTATTCTACACTGATGTTCATACAGGCAGTACTAAGCAGACTCAGTGGCTTAAAAAAAATTAAGTTTCCAATAAAAAGTAATGATAGTGTATAGAAGGATTCAAAGGAAGAGAATAAGAAGTGGATTTGATCAAAACACATGATATGTGTGCATAAAATTCTCAAACAACAAATGTTGTACTCTTTTTTTTTTCTAAGCCCAGTCCAGAAACCTACTATGTAGACCAAGCAGGCCTTGAACTCACAAAGATTCACCTGTCTTTATGAACCTCCCCACGTCCATGTTGGGATTAAAGGTATGCCACTATGCCCAGCTTCAAAAATTAAAAAGTTTTTACCAACAGGTAAAAGTTCCTATAGAGAATGTATCTTAAATTGTTAAAATGAGAAGTTGAAGATATTTAGCTGATAAAATCCCTGTTAAGACCATCTGTCATTGTCTTAGTTAAGGATTTTTTATTGCCGTGAAGAGATACCATGACCACAGCAACCCTTATAAAGAAAATATTTAATTGGAGTGGCTTGCTTACACTTTCAGGGGTTCAGTCCATTATCATTATGGTGGGAACATGGCAGTACAGGCAGACATGGTGCTGGAGAGGTAGCCAATAGTTCTATACCTTGCAGACAACAGGAAGTCAGCTGAGACATTGAGCAGTATTCTGAGCAAAGCCAGGACACACTTCGTCCTACAAGGCCATACCTACCCACTCCAATAAAGCCACACCTCTTATAGTGCCACTCCTTGTGATATTATAGAGGCCAATCACAGTCAAACTACCATGGTCATCTATATCAGGGTAACCTCAAACTCATTGTGTAGCTGAGGTTGACCTTGAATTTGGATTCTCTTGTCTCTACTGTCCAAGTTTAGAAGTGAGTTGGAAGGCTATATTAGTCAATGAGGCAGCTTTACACTTGACTGAGGTCCTGTTACCCAATAACTTGCAGCTTAGCTAACTAGGGTTTTACCTAGGCTACTGGATTACTTTGGAGCCTATTACAAATGTAAAATTTTCTCTTCTATCCTAGCATCTAGAAAATTGCTTCTCTGACAGCAGGTGCTCATTAAATACTCAATGAACTAAAGAATTAACGTGTTCCAGAAATCAGTATTTCTTCTTCTAGCCAATCTCTCAATACCCTCATACAAACTCCTGTATCAGTCTGATGAAAATCCACTTACAGGTAGACATAAGGACAAATGTAATCTCTAAGATGGCTCTCTTCTTTCTCTGTTTTAGTAATGTCCCAACACAGCTATTATTTGCCAGAGTTTCTTTTCATGTTGTTTGCTTGCCTATGTGTGTACCAGGAAATTAGTCACCTTCCTAATGAAACAAAATCTCTAGCCTTTGGGGTTGGCAGTGGAATAACGGAAGCCACAACTGAGAAAGAAGAAAGGTACCCACCTAAAGTTCCAAGTATGAGACTGAAATAACTTGTCTTCAGCCTAAGTTCCTCACAAAGCATTCTACACTGGGCAGAGCCATTCCCTCACCATTAAACATAGTTCCTGGAAATATTCAGTCAAAAGAAAAGAGGAAAGATATCCTTGCTTTGTAATCAACTTTCCAATTTCTTCTTCTATTTCTGTACAAAAATCCATTCACATGTTCACGCCCAGATGACTGACACTGGAAGTTATCTTCCCTTCCTCCTCATTTTTTTTTCGTACATGTTATTACATGATTTCACTCTTTAGCTCCACAGAAACTTGCATAGTATTTTAGTTATATTGCTCTCTGCCATTCTATAACAACAGGCAAAAAAAGTGATAGAAGGAAGACTTTATTTGGGGTCACAGTTTAAGATGGTTTAGTGCATCATGTTGGGGAGAATGTGATGATGAAAGCCTCTCCAGCTGTGCTGGCTGGAGCAGGAGAAACCTGTTCAGATTATAGCTGAGCCAGGAAGCAGAAAGATCAACTGGGCCAATCAGCTCATTTATCTTTCATTTTCTCCAGTCCAGGACACCAGCCCATGACATGGTTCTGTCCATAAGTTGTTCCCCCTGCAGCTAAATCTCTTTAGTTAGTATCCTCACAGACATCCCCAGAAATGTGTCCTTCAGGTGAGTCTAAATCCTGTCAAGTTGGCCTTGGAGCTCAAACATCATAGGTAATATACGAAACATCTTCATTAAAAGTTTCTATGTTCAACCTAGATAGGTAGCTCTTTCCAAATACAGAAATGTCTTCAGGTTGTATCCCAGTTTTAAGCTAAGTGTATGATTCATAGGTTGATATTTAGTGGGTGACTTTAAAAACAAAACAAAACCAAAAATAATTTGTGACTCATT